>JAOBRC010066681.1:4278-15565 GCA_027575255.1 Scolionema suvaense | reverse complement strand
ATCAGCGTCGAAGCTGTGGGAAAGAAGAAAGCCAAATCAGGGTATGATATGTATATACCGTGAAGACTCACTTGAAGACGTAGTATCAGATAGGCGAAAATAAATGTTAATATTTTTTCAAGCAGAATTAGCTCTGTTCAACGTAAAAGCGGCCACGATATGGGCCGCATATTTTTATAACTCAATCTTCAACAACAGATCTCGTGGCAATGTTTACAGTGGTTAAACCCACTGCATGAAGCAGATTCATGCCAGGCAAAGTTTAAAGCCTGTCATTTTTTGACTTTGAACCTTTGCTACTGGTCATGAGAGAACGGTACATGTAAATCGCTGCTTTATAAGAGATAATTCATACATATTGGATCGCTGTGTTGTGCAAGTTTTGCTGTGGATTGTTTTGATATTGGAGAGTCAGCCATGTTTGTTGCTACACTGCTGATCACGATTTCATCCAGCTCAACAGTCTTTAAGAAAATCAACAAAATTGTGACTTTGCCCATTTGCTTATTTAGAGGGTGACAGGCGTCGGCTCTCATAAAAATATCATTAATTGGCCCCTGATATGTTGGTTTACTATTTCCACTTACTATTTCCACAGTGTTTTGAATTCATTTGGTTTCAGATAGATGTTGAAACGAAGCAGGATTTGCTTCATTTCTTTCTTTGTAACCACGCTGTTTCCATCTCGATCAAACGACCGATACGCTGATTGAAGATCTAGCCACTGATCGGCCGCTTTTGCTTTCAGTACAGCAAGCGCTTGTTCCGCTGTTAGATGCTCAGGTGGGCGGTTATCTTTCCACCTAGAAAGGAGAATTTGTACAGTTATTTACGGAATTGAAAAACATAAGAATGACGTTCTCTGAGTTTTTTAGATGAATCTGTAAGCAGTGGAGGGGAAATCAAGCAACACATGCTGGAACATGCCAAATTATTAGGTGTCAACCCAGTTTTGATGATGCTTTGTTAAAAAAAGTTTGGAAAAACGTTTTTGCAAAACTCTGGTATCTGTTAAAATGTGAATTGATGTACATAATCTTCAAACTAAAATTATTTTCAATGATTTGTTTTTACAATTTCTAAAAACATATAGATACCATCAATCTGCATTGCTTGATGATACAAAGATATACCATACACTCACTTGTATTTTGAAAATAACCATGGGTGACCTGTTTGAAAATCCTCTCGATTCTCAAACATATCTAAGAACTCATTGTAGTTCACCAATTTCCTCTGTCCCATACCCAACTCGTCGAGCACAGCATTGAAGTTCTGCTTACTCAACGGTATCATGCACTTGTCAATAGCTGCTCGTAGCTCAGCCCTTGTGATTAAGCCATCGTGGTTTTTATCGGATTGGTAGAAAGCATCGCGAATACTCTGCAGAGAAAAAGACAATAAAAATCATGATTATTCTTTGTTAAGCCTGTCAATGAATCTTCTTTACGAAATACAGACTATTAAAAGATTTTTAGAATATGTTGCAGCAGACAAAAGCTGACGTTGAACATGTCTAAATTTGAGTTTTTATCAGAACGTGTGTAGAGTTTCATTACACACGCCTTGAATGCTACCTCTTGTTTTTCTATACGAATACTCGAATTAAAAGACCCAACAGGTTTACTGGTAACAAGAACCTCAAACAACCCTTTCGCTGTTTTGGAAATTTGACCCTCCCTCCTTATTTCACCCCCCTCCCATTTATTAATTTGGGAAATTGGTTTGACCCCCCTATTATTGATTATTGTGACCCCCTGCTTATCATGGAACTTAGAGTATATTTATGTAGTATAACTTAAAGTATGTTAAAGTATGTTATGATTTTGAGGCTGGTGTAGATCTTTGCACCCAAACTCTTGACGTAGGAGGATTTTATTCCCTAAGATATTGCGAATTAGTGACTTTTTCTCACATCGGAGTGCTGGCGTTACTCCCTGTGCATGTTAAATTAACGGTTTTGCTACTGAAACCTTCTCTAAAATAGATGAGTTATACTTTTTCAGATTTTCCTTCAAGCTTACCCTGTTTACACTTGACCAGTAGCCCCCCAAACCAACCCGCATGGGTAGGACCCTGATGTACATATTTACGTAATGTAGTACTTACACTAGGTCCTTCCTGGAACTTCTGCCTCATGATTCGAATGGCTTCTTGTGGGGACAGACTCTGCGTTTGTTCCATTGGTGCATTGTATCTAAAGAAGAATCAGAATGGTGTTACCTTTTAAGGGAAGAAATCATTTGCGGAATTTATTTTTGCGATTTTTGGAATTTATTTTTGCGATTTTTGAAATTTCTTCTGCAAAACTTGCTGGTAGTTGGCCAATTGCAAAAATTTGTTCCGTAAACTTTCCAAAACAGAAACATTTAAGTGTCCTTGTAAAGCCATTTGTGATTAAAGACCCGTTTACAGCTTTCTCTGCCCAGGGATAATGTCTTCCTCTTCCTGCAGAAAAATTAATAAGAACACTCAATCTCAAGAATTTCGTCTGCAAAACTGAACAAACCACTTTCAATCACAAACATTTCTTCCGCAAAATACATCATTTTTTCAAGACCGAATTGCAAACATTTCTGACACAAACAATTTCTTCCCTTAAGAATCAAGAATCAGAATGTTGCTTTTCATCTGATTGCAGGAAAAATGGAATTCTAATGAACAAGAGAGAAAACGGAGACGGGAGCGCAACATTGCACTCTCAAACACGGGAAAGGTTCTTTCATGATTGGAGAAAATTACTCAAAAACAACTTGGGATGATGACGCCAATTCACATGACTTGAGACTGGCAGAGGAATCACTCATGATGACGCCTGCCTCCAGACCATCGAAAAATTTGAGTTGAGAGAATGATAAGGTTAGTGAACTTGCAGAGTGATTATTACATAGCTGGATAATCCTTTACGCTGCTTATTTTTCTGCGCTTGTGATCATGAGCAATATGTATGTAAATTCAGCTCCAGTAATGTGCTTTTGAAAGAGGCAGAATGTGATAGAACCGTTAAAATTAAAGATTTTGAGATTATTTATGCAAAGTAACAGCGTCTCGACTAGGACTCTTAATCAAATGTGTTTCGGCCATAAGCACTTTGCACCAACATTTTGGTGAAAGATATCTTCATCTTGATGCTCAATTCTTGAATGGCTTTATCCACTCCTAAATTCAGATGCTGGTCAAACCCTTATAATTTCATTTGCAAAAAAGCATGAACATTGTATAAAGATTGAGCCATAAAAGTATGTGACTCATATTATTGTTTCGTACGTTGAATAGAACTAATTTGGCTCAAAAGTTAACATTTATTTTCTGACGCCTGTTGGATACTGTCCGTTTAAAGTAGTTCCTTAGTGTAGTGCTAGCAAAACAAATCACTTTAGTTCCTAACATTCGAAATCCCTAAATCCCTATCAGAGAGGGTGACTGTGTAAACAATGAACATAATCTAGCACACACATTTTACTATTTGAAACCAATCTGCTCTGTTGCTTTGCCTAGATTAGATATATGTACCATTTGCATCCAAGCACCATCTGGGGTCAATTACAGGATAGGTTATCTTGTAAACACTAAATCTTTTATGTAGTTATTATGCTTACTTATCGCACCCTATGTAGACCACCTCATCTACCTCAGAATGCCACATTATTCTTACTTATCGCACCCTATGTAGACCACCTCATCTACCTTAGAATGCCACATTATTCTTACTTATCGCACCCTATGTAGACCACCTCATCTACCTTAGAATGCCACATTATTCTTACTTAAGTGTTTTCCTTCTGATTTCCAACACTTCATCATATCGATTGGAAAAAACTGAATAGTCCTAAAACAGCACCCCAGTAAAACATTTGGAGGGACGCCTGATTTGTGTATAAGCATGGTTAACAATCGGGAAATTTAGAAGAACAGCCCTTCTTATCCCAAAGTAAACACTTTTGCAGCTCAATTTCTCTTGTGCGTCCGTTTTTGAGCCTTAACAGCATTTCTTCGAAAAAAGGTACTGTAATGCCTGGAATAAGCGCCCCCTCAAATAAGCTTCCACCGTAGAAGAGAAAATATTGAATAAGCGCCCCCCCCCTCGAATAAGTGCCCTCACTTCGAATAGCGCCCATCCTTAATCTTCAGAAACCAGCGCTAATTCGAATTTAGACTAGAAAGTAATCGAAAGACGACTTAGCAAGAAATGTTGAAAAAATGCAACAGTTTATTTTATCTTTCATTCTTACTTTTATCGTTTTCATCATAAGAGCATGGGAACTTTTTCCTTTTTGAGATTACTAATAAATCTATTTTTTAAATAAAGCCCCCCCTCGAATAAGTGCCCATCTAAAAGCTTCAAAAATTAAATAAACGCACGGGCACTTATTCGAGGCATTTTGGTATACACTTCATATATATAAATCAGGGACTTACTTGTGGTTTGAATATCTCATCATATGAGCTCCATACTCCATCATGCTTGTATCTTGAAAGAAGTCCAGAAAATCGAAGTACGTCAGTTTGCCTTTGCGGAAGTTTAATCTGAAATGAAACACAACAATGGGTTGTTATTTTCATACTGTATCTCAGAACTGTGGAAGGCTCGATCTCATTGCTGAAGGTTCAAGCAGACAGTAATGTTATCTATGTAAGGTAAAACGTTAGCTAGCAAATGGTAAATCTCTTTTTCTTTCTCTTTTTCTCTACTCTTTTTCTCTAAACTTACGAAGTTTTTTCAGATTGAGAAAGAGTTAGGCTGAAAAAATGTTCTTTTTCTGTTACAAACTGTAAGCAGCATATCTGACTACCCTTGCTTAACCTGTTGTTCGTGGACTCTGTGAGTATGTGATCAGGGGTACTTAAAACATGCACTCCCAGCTCCCCCCCCCCCCCACCTTCAATACCAAACTCGGGGTTTCGAAAGTTTTCTGAGTACACGGTCAGGGTTATTGTGTTAGCTAGACCAACACAAAAGCTAGTGTATCAGATGAGAAGGTAGCTAAGAGTTGCAGGGGGCGTTTCGAATCTTTAGCTGATTGTAGTTGAAAATGTCTAAAATACCAAAAATCATAAGCACTGTTGCCTAGTCTATCAACTATTTCCTTTTATTTCCTTCACTTACTTTAAACTGAAGTCTTGGACACAAATTTTTTTAGGGGTACCAGAGTTGATACAAATAAAACCTGCAGCAAAAAATTTCCGTGTGAAGTGCTTTCCTGTAAGCCATCAATCAAAAAGAGAAGCTCCTATTCATTAGGGCCACGCTTCCTCTAAGTTTAGTCTAAGAAAAACTACTCAGGAACAGCAAATCTCTCAAGGCAATACTCCGCAACGTTCAGTTGTGGTGCTATTTTGAATGGCAGCAGACTTTTCCGCTGACCCACAGAAACTCACAGCTGTTAAGTGTAAGATTGTTTTTTAAGAAACACCTACAGTGCAGGAACATTGCTGCTGCCGACTCGATGAACAAATACAAATATTTATTGGAGGATCACTGGAAACAAGAAGATGGCTCAACTTCATATTGTAAGCTGACAAAAGATGACCTGTGGTCTCTACTAACAGAACTTTTGTCGTGTGTGAGATTTTAAGGAGCTTGGTACAAAAAGTAGCCGGTGCAAATCGCTAATTTCTCGAAAGTAGCCCGCTCTTTGTGCCGGCAGCCAGTTGCTTTTGAATCCCCTGCAAACTACTACTAGTAGTCTAGACTTTTTCAGATTCGGATGATGATGCAGGAGGTCTGTCGCATTGCTGAAGTCGGTTGTTGCTCTCCTCTCCACGCAAAGCTACTGAGAAATTACTGAATCCCTGTCCGTCTCAATCTTCAGGGATACAGTGCTGACCGGTCGGGGTGAGTCTCTAACCTGGAACACATGCAGTGCCAAAACATTCAAAGGGATCTTTATGCTGTTATGAAATAAATTTATTATGTCAGGCTTTAGCAAACTTGCCTTTGATTTTCGTTAATCACCGTTCACTGAAACTTTGATTATGGTTTCCTTTCATATTGTCGTTATAATGCAAATAATTGCGTTGTTTTCCCGGATTTGTTTTCATTTTTCATGAATGCGAAACTGTTATTTTTTTCCTAGAAGAACCCTATTTTATTCTCTGAATAGAAGAAATGTAGTCCATAGGTATGAATAAAAAATACAATGCCGTGCACAAACTTACTTTTTCATGACATTTGCGAGCTGATCATCGTGCAGCTGTATTGAAAATTGTTCCAGCATCTAAAAAAGATACAGATTCACGTCCAACTTTGTTTCAACAAATCTTGATTTGTTTTCATAACAGTATTCCATGGTATAAAGCTCTATTCACGTCACTGATAGCCAATGTGTTTTAAGCCTTTTTTGTACCATGTTTCCCCCTTTTTGGTCAGTATGATCCCCCTACTAAATTTTGACTGGAACATTCCAGAGTTCGAAAACGTGGCACAAATATAGTTTGGTGCACACTAAATTGCCGACCATATGAGAACCATATTTCCCTGAGAGACTGAAAATACCTTTAAAACAAGTCTTATTAATCAGGGAGTATAGTCGAAAAGTTTCAAAGCGGGGACTTTTACGGTTTTTGAGAAATTTTCAAAAGGCATATGCGCTTAACAATGCCATTCCTTATTCAGCACTTAACCTTCCCCTTCCATCAATGGATGCTTTTTTAAGTCCATTTATATCCCTGCGATCTATCCTTCATCAAAATATACCTATTAAAGTTTATGGTACAGTATCTAGGATGCCAAAATCTAGTAACAGTTTCAAAATTAAGATAACTAGGGCTATTTGATTTTCTTTCCCATTCAAATTTTGTCATTAGAATGAATTGATCTGGTTCACTTACCTTCTTAAATTCCATGGCAGATACTTCCCCATCTCCGTCTGTGTCATACTTAACAAACAGCTTGCGTAAATCGCCTGATGCGCTGTTGATCTTTTCCTGAAGCGCATAAACATAGAAGCAAGTTAGTTTCTTTATTTTGGAAAAGAATCTCCTTTTTATCAGAAATCAATCCAGACAATATTTTGGAAAAGTAAAATACACTCTTTAGATTTCTCATATACAATGTTTTGGTGTAGCAAGAAGTAAATGAAGTAGACTCTTGGTTATTCAAACCTCCAAGGCAAGTTGAAAATTGGTTCGAATAACCAGGGGTTCAAATAACTGAGGGTAAATTGTAAGGGTTTATTAATGCTAAAGAGAACTAAGAATTTTCGAATTAGTGGGAACTTCGAATAACTGCCAGTTCGAATAACCGGGAGTCTACTGTAGTCCTATTTAGGGCAGTGGGTTGGTAGTCTGTATTACATCGCAGCAGTCCAGGTTCAATTCTCGCTCTAAGCAATCTTGCTAGCCAAAATCTCATATCTTCAATGTTTTGGTGTGACTTCCACTACCGTCATCAGTATGAAACTAAGTTCAATACTTGGACATAGAATGTTTCCCACCAAAAAAATAAAATCTATCTTATACTGTGGACCATACTGCACAATAATGGGAGACGTGAATTCCAATAACACCGAATTCCTCAAAGATTATCATATTTGAATAACTTTGTCATATTCCATGGAACCTGACTAGCAGCTTACGATTCTGAATTATCTGGACTTAAAGTTATACCTCAGGGCGGCATTTCGGCATTTCAGCTTATGATTCTGAATCATCTGGACTTAAAGTTTTACCTCAGGGCAGCATTTCGGCATGTTTGACATTAGTCCGAAATTCTTATTGATATATTCTCTCCAGATGTGTCCACTGCACCTAAGAATAACTCAGAGTAGCATTTCGTTTTTGTTATGAATAGTAAACATATCATAGTTGTTCTGTCTAATGTCCAGGTTGGACCTCACTCTCTACGTTCCTTACTCCTATCGTCAGCGCTGCTCTGCTCATCCAAATCTGGACGCGTCAAAGTGCTGTCAAAATTCCTGAATTCTGATTGGCACACACTACCATGATGACTCCCTCTAATCCAGTCAGAGAATAACTTCGCAATAGTTTTATGATACACCTGCACATGATCATGATTGCTATGGAGACGGTTCGATGGATAACCTGCTGATTAATTTTTGCGCTAAATGTTCGGATAATTTGACTGCAGTTTTCCTGGGAGGTTCGTCCAAGCCGTGTGTTGAACGAGTAAGCTGAGTTGAAGAGGAGCAGAGTGATAGCCTCGCAACTTGAGCCCTAGGTTACACGTCACAAGAAAACTAGAATATGAAGTAAGAGTATATTCATTGTCAGTACAAAAACTCAATATGACAATGATCTGTATGTCACTTACTTTCAGAGAGAAGAGAATGTCGTCCACAGGCAATTGTGATGAGTAATTTTTCTGATTCAGCATCGATTGGTCAAATCTGAAATGATAGAACTCTGTTAATCAGTCATGCACCTGAGACCTGTGATTGCTGCATAGGACCATTCATATGTATGTATTCAACATTGAATATTCAACGCGCTTAAGCTATCCGAAATTGTCATGTTAGATTTGTGTTTCAGTCTGCCCAAAATTTTGCCCAAACTTTGAAAGTCCACAACCTAAGGCATATTTTTTCCAGTCTAACGTTGCATTAAATCAATTCTGGAATAAAAGCCCAGAGAATTCACATGTTACCAGAAGTTACGTGTAGAGGCTACTCTGAAACTGTATTAAATCTGAATCTGCCCCCGCCATTCCGACATCCTTGGGGTATTGCCTCTGCACAACCTGATCACTTTTACCTGGAAAAGTCTTGGTGGAATGTTGGCCTAGTAATCCATAAGCTAGCCTTCTTGTGCACTGTTTTTATTTAATCAGTATATAACGGGATGCATAATAGAATAAATTGAGGTGCCTATGGGTGTCAGTGTGCTCATTAAGGATAATTACCTTGACCACTGGTCAGTTTTCTGAAGGTGATACTTTTTGTCGCTTTCCTCTTGAATACGTCTGCTGAAACCGTCGGTGTCGTCAGCTAGTATGTTCACACCCTGAAAGTAGTATGGAAAAATTGAAAATTTGAGCTGCCATCGCTGAAGTTAGATGTTACAAGATATGTATGCATAGCTTTGTTGTTTCCTTGACAGCAGTAAAACAGTGCCACCTCAAAATGCTTCTATACTATGTGTAGTTTATGTTGTTTTATTGGAGTCGTTCTTTGGCATAGAGTGCTTACTTTGTTGTTTATAAGCCACTGGGAGTCTAGAAATATTGTGTGCTTGACACAAGGCGTATGCTAAAACTGCAGGGCAGCATGTGGAATGTGTCTAAAAGGGCACTTTTAAAGTCTGATTGGATACACATATGCATGCATAGTGTCATGTTTTTGAATAAAAGATCGTAAATAGTCATACTTTTTCTGATTTTCTCGGACATTGCATGCATCGCACCTCAAATTGGGGCTAAAATATGGCATGTGACTCCCTCCACAGTCTGTTTCACCTATTGACCATAAACATAAGTGTGATTGAGGATCAGTTGCCTGGACACTTTTTCTCTTAATTTTTTTCTTAGAGATGTCTTTTTTTATTTTTATTTTGTGTAAGAGTAATATTGCTGTGTAAGAGCCTTGTTGTTTACATTTTTAGAGTGGCCCCGTCAAATGCTCATTTGTTTTGTGAGAAAAAACTTGAGAGCTGATTGCATACTGTAATGCTTCAATGAAACGACTTTTTGGGGGGCGTCTATTCGAGGGGGCGTTTAAAAGATGGGGGCATCTATTACATTTTTATGAAATTCTTCTTTTTTTCCTATCTATAAACTTTATATATCAATGCAATATGCACTAGATTAATGTCAATATCATTGCTAACATCATCTTTTTCATATTTCCATATACTTGAAAGAAATAAAAGCCACAAACTGAAGTAATAATGCAGTGGTGGTCGTAGTTTTACATGTGTTAGTAAGTGTAGCTCTAATAAACGCCCCTCTGGAGGGGGCGTCTACTCGAGGGGGGCGTTTGATAGAGGGGGGTGTTCATTGACAAATCTCCTGAAAAAGGGGGCGTTAATTCGAGGGGGGTGCTTAATCGAAGCATTGCGGTATGCTAAAGGTTTGATAAGAGAAAACTTTACTGTTAAAGTTAGCTTTTTGATTGATAGGCGAGCCTCATGTTTATGCTAGTCCATGATGGTTTTCTGTCTTTTTTGATCGTCGAAAGCATGCTTTTTGGAAAGGCATCCCGTATCTATGGTATTCTGGTTGCCCAAAGGGAAATTCTTTGGACATGTTATATGTTTCACTTCTTACATGTTTCCGTGATTGTACTTCTCCACACCGTAAAACAGGTCATAATTTTTCTAATTGTTACTTCTGGAAACCGTAAAACAGTTCATAATTTTTCTAATTATTACTTCTACAAACCCTAAAACAGTTCATAATTTTTCTAATTATTACTTCTACACTCTGTAGAACAGTTCATAATTTTTCTAATTATGACTTCTACACACCGTAAAACAGTTCATAATTTTTCATAATTTTTCTAATTATTACTTCTACGCACTGCGAAACTCTTCCCAATTTTTCAATTTTTCTGCTTACTTACCAATTTCTCCATGAACTCCATAAATTGTATTCGTCCATCGTTGTTTGTGTCGCATCGTCTCCATATTCTGTGATATAGATGATATGAAGTGTCTTGTTAGATGATAGAAAAGGCTAACATTTCACGTGGTATCAGATATTTTAACTATTTAAGGACCCCGAACCAGTGTGTTCCCCTTGGCGAAAAGCTGATTTTGACGATTGCATGTTCTGTTTCCTGTAAAAATACAGTTCATAATAACGTCTTGCTTACAAGAACCTCAGGTAAAGAACATGCTCAAGTCAGGACGGGTTAGGTTTTTTTCTTTAAATTTTATAATAAGAGTGTGAGGCTTTAAAAAACCAAATGTTAGGAACATACTGTGTAAGTAGCATCTTCTGCAGATTTCGCAGTGTGACTTCTTTTGTTTGCCTATTCAAATTATATAAAGGTCCCTTTCATGTGAGCACTGAAAACATGATTTTCATCATACATGACAGGTAATTGCGGCGCATTTTACCTTTCAACAAGCTCGAAACCTTTTAAGTTTTGATCTGTGAAGCCTTCCGTAGCCCCCTCTCCCCCCCCCCCCAAAAAAAAAAATAATAATATGTGAATTGATATGCCGTTACGCTTTGATACAATATTGTATTCCTTCAAAGATGAATCATTTCCAAGCATTTTTAGTCCTCTGTCCTGATGACTATGATATAATAAGAGTATCTATACAAGCACTTGCTGTTCAAATTGTCCAGCGACTACAGAAGTGTGTAGTCCTTCATGAAAGAGAT
>JAOBRC010066680.1:0-23471 GCA_027575255.1 Scolionema suvaense | reverse complement strand
CCAGACCCCCAACAAGCACGTGACAATAGGATGAATACAAAAATGAACTCACAACACAATCTTCTAACTACCTATCAAGTTTCATCCGAAAAGGGTTAGAAATTTGGAAGTTATTCGCGTTTTTCAATGGGGGGCCAAAAAGGCCCCCCCCCCGGGAAGGAGAGGCACTTGGAAAGCCCGGGTAAAAAATAGGGTTAACATGTCATGCTTTCTAGAAGTTGATAACTGTAACAATGTTGTGTGGTGTTATTTGGTAATAGTAGTACATATGCTGAAAATAAAGCTTTAATGCATACTTAGAAGGGTGTATATGACATTATAGGTAATGCTTATGTATGATTGTATTTCTATACTGCTTTGCAGATTGTACCACCCCTCTACCAAGTCTTCCAGGTAATAAGAATCCTGTGGTAACTCTGGTACCTGCCGAAAGACGTACTGTATTAGTGCAAGGTGGAACGTTTGGAATTAAATGCATTATTACAAATGACATTACAGGGTCTGAAGAAGGGCGGATGGTTAACTATACTACGGGTGCTACGATTGAAACCTCTCCTGATAACAGGATTGTTCTGGAGAAAACAAAAGATGGTATGTTCTTTAAGTTTTTAGTTACACAAGTGGAAGTCACACCTCCAATTGAAGGACTTCATCATTATTTCATTTGGATCTCATTTCCCTTCCTTTCACATGGTCAAATACTCAGGGTGGCCACCACTCCTAAAATGTCTTGAAATTTTTACTTTTCTCCTAAAATCTCCTAAATTATCCTTAAAAAATTTTTAAATTTACCCTTGCTCTTAAAATCGCCTAACTTTTCAATAGTATTCAATGTTGCTTTTCGATATCTATGCGTAGGTTATTTTCTGTTGCGTCCTGTCATATAGTAATTCAATTTATTATTATTGCTTTACTGGTGTTAGTACTCTCTAGTGTGTTGATCAAGATAATGTTTGCGGTGCAATAACATGTACCGTACCATGCACACCCCCAAAGGAATTTAGATTGCTTGGGTAAAAAGTGATATTTGCAAGCTGGAGATACCGCCGACTTCTCCTTAACCCTACAGCATATGGGCTTTTTGAAAAT
The DNA here is from genome assembly GCA_027575255.1 of Scolionema suvaense. Lineage (NCBI taxonomy): Eukaryota > Metazoa > Cnidaria > Hydrozoa > Limnomedusae > Olindiidae > Scolionema > Scolionema suvaense. The sequence continues at coordinate 22,382 of JAOBRC010066680.1, read as the reverse complement.
GTACAGTATATGGGGGGGAAGGCGGATTCCGCCCCCCCTATGATCTCCAAGAAGGACACCAGCTAGAGACATGAAACTTGGTAGGATAATAGACCATTCTCTAGAAAACAAAAAAATGCAAAAAAATTTTGCTGATGTCATCAACTTTTTGGTGACGTCATCATACGTTTTTCATGAAAATTTTGAAATTTTTTTATTGAGTCTGAATTTTGTTTAAATCTTACCAGGACCGTTTCTGCCCATGTTTTGAATGATTTTCTGGGGTTTGGAGCATTTTTAAGACCTCCAACTTCCTAAAATCGGCAATTTTCCTTGTTTTTTCTCAATTTTGCCTCATTTTTATGTCTCAATCGCCTTCCAGAACTTTGCTATAACTCAAAAACTATAGCAGGTATCAACTTGCAGTTTGTTTTAAAAGTTTCCCAGGTAAATTTTAGGAAAAGTCAACAAAACTCGTGCAAGTAGCTTTTCCCAAAAGATTTTTACCTCAAAAAAACCACTAGGGGGGATTCCGCCCTCCCCCATATACTGTAGGGTTAAGGATACTGCTTAGGTTCAGATAGTGCTCCATTCAGGAGCACGTAATTTGATTCAACCAAGTTTCCAAGGCGTCTGATAATGATCAATGCATTAGTGGAGGGCACATGCTTCATATTCTGAAACTTTTTTTAGATGGATTGCCCCTGCTGCCTGTAAACAAATAAAGGATTTTTTGGAATTTTGGGCATAGCCCTTTGCAGAGCTCTAAGTCCCTTTATGCTCTATACTTTTTCCACCAAACCAACTTTAGCTGAAACATACATGTCGTACCTCCAAAACGGTGCTTGCATTTTTTGAGATTTTTTTCTGACTAGAAGTTGTAGCTTGAAAGTGAAAAACTTTTCAAATAGTAAGATTTCAACTTTTATCGTTCATAACTTTTGATCAAATCAATAACACAGGGTTCCTACTGGAGATGGAAAACCTGGAAAAACACTATTTCAGTGCGTGAAATATTATTTCAGGCCAAGTTTTTTTAGCTTTACTAGTATTTGCCACTTCCACTGGGTAGAGTTTCAACAGCTGCCTTTCTAGGGTAGTTACCATATTATGCGTGGGAGGACCCTAGTTTCTGGCACCTGAAAAGCATGTTTTAAAGTCAAAGCCAAGAGCCTCAATTGCTGGGACGTAGATGGTTTGTGGTAGTCTGCATTGTTTGTTCCTGGTGCTGGATTTTTTTGCTGTGATCTGGCTATGTTTTTCCTTTCGATCATTCCTTGTTTAGAAACCAATCTACCCATGTAAATGGCTGATTTGTCTTTGCCCTGCTCTAAAGGAAGAGTTCACCTCACTCTCTGGAGCTTCAACCTCCAGCAGTTTCTAGACTGATACTTGACTTGTTTGAGAGATAGATGTACCAGTTCCTCAGATGAAAATTTATTTGCAAGGGACTGAGCCACTGAGAGCAATCATACTTAGGACATTCGTTGGTCACTGTTGTACATAACTGATCTTCTACTTTTTTTTGATGATGACTCAAAAATTGTTGGAACTCCTAATTGGAGTGAACATTTTCTCCTTAACATTTGCAACATTTCTCCTAACATCTCCTAAATTCTCCTATTTTTCATGTTTAGTTTTTGGTGACCACCCTATTGTTACTGTGTGTAGAAACGACTTGTGTGCAATGTTTGATGTACTACTCTTAGGTCCTTAATAGAAGGGAGTCTTAATTGTGGGGGGATAAAAAACTTTACAAAAAAAAAACTAATTTGCGAGGTGATCTCAGAGGGCGGCAGGTTCGAAATACTGAAAATCTTGAAAGTCCTTGTACAAATGATTTTTGAGGTCCAACATCATGGTCTGTGTTGAGAAAACACAATATCAAAGTAAACTGTAGTTTTACAAACTGGGAATACTTGTCATGAAATGCCATGCTGACTTCTGCAATTCAGGCAAAAAATCTGAACATCTATGCATTAATACAGTGTATTTGTTTTGTTCTTCGGTGCAGTTTCTGTGCAGCATTCTCCGGCTCAGTTGCGAGTTTTTTTACAGTGGTTATACCATGGAGCATAAACCTTGATTAGCATAATATGTTCAGCATTAACAACATCTTTGGAATTGCCATTTGTCAATGTGATCACTTGTTGTAGGGGAGGAATTTTCAATGTTGGATATTATGAATACTGAATTTATATGCGATTGTGCTGGCGTCCAGATTGCCCTTGTTATTCTTGGAGTCGTTTGTTTGTTTGGTTTTCTTTACATCTGTCCTTTCCATCGGCAGAGATTCTACCCTGTAATAGGGGAGAACGTTTCTGCTCTTGTGGGCTTATGCTCCACCTCCTTAAACCTTTACTACATATAGTAGCGTCTTTCACGATCGGTGTCGTGTGTTTGGTTCATCTCATTCAGATGTACAATCCACTTTGCTAGGGGGACCAGGTAAGAAGCTTCTAATCTAGAAGCTGGATGGGGTTGACTATGCACTTCAATGTCTAGAACGTTTGACTTCAAAATCTGATAATATAGCCTAGAGGGATTAAAAAAATGTTGGTGGCCCTCTCGTGGGCGTGGTCATTTTGCCACCATTTTGGATTTACGATGACGTCATATTAGGTCCTTCGCCCCAAATATAGTGTTGTTGCATCTCGTTTTGTAGAAAATTGCATGGAGAGCAATTTGTACTTTGGTAATAGCGACTAAAAATCAACTAATCAGAAAATACGAAGCTATGAACATCTGCAGAGCAGCATTCTGGTCAGTGCGGATGACATTTTAGGACTCATGGTACAAGCAATTAGCTGCTAAGAAGCATTGCTAACCTTGCTAAATATTTCTAAGGCATTACTGATGCTTGGCTTATAACGTTGCAAAAAATGGTCGATCTACAGTACTTTGTTTCAATGTTCATATTCAGAACAGCCCAAAAGCACTAAGTCTATGCACATTAGGATCAGCGACACAAAACAAGTTCAGGTTTAATTGTTCGGATTCTTGCATTGCTGTGACGACCCACAGTTGCAAAATTTGCAATGACTAATTCCTCTTACTCTAAATGTGCAAGTCGTACATCTAGCGCATGGAAGTCATCAGGGATAGCTGCACTGCTGACCAAGGCTGGTGAGAGATGCTCGTCATCATGTTTCGTAGGCATATTCTGTGGATCGATATTTGTTGATTCGACAAATGGAGCATGATTGCAGAGATAGCTTTGCAAATATGCACGTCTGACATGCTGGAGAATATAACTAGATGTTGGTGGCAGCTTCTCTAGGTCTAACTGAAATGATTTCTAGTGATAAGTGTCATCACACAGTTCATCAAAGGTGTCTAAATCAGATGATGGAGACATGCACAGCACAAGAAACTTTTCTGCTGATGTGATCATGTGGCATGATAATTCAGATTTTACGAAACCTAGCAGTAGATCATGACCATGCAGCATGGCAGTGTGTAGGGTGTCCATTTCAGATAATGGAACTAATGATGAACAGGCAGGGATAACTTTCCTAATTTCTCTGCTGAGATCACTTTTCTGTAACTTGCGTAGGAGCCCATCTTTAGTTAAGTACTGGGGTACAGATGTTATTTTGTATGTCAACAGATGCTAAATATCATACTTTCTGAGTCTAGCGTACTCCATAACTTTCATGAAGTACTTTTAGGTCAGAAAGTTTTGCGCGAAGAAAATTTCGCAATTTCGCGATTTTCGGCTCAATTCACGGTAGTTTTTTCCGTAAAGTATTTCAAACAGCCCATTCCGCGAAAGCTTTTTCCCTCAAAAATTTAAAAAATGCTCATTCGTGAAAGTTTCTGAGAAAGGACTTCTGAAAAATGAAAAATACCTTAATTCACTCAAATTTTGCACACATCTACTTTTCACTGCAAGCCGATGCAGGAATAATTGATTGCCCGAAAATACCTATTTTTCGCCCATATGGGCACGCGAAAATTTTCATTATGGGAGGTGCACGGAAATTAAATTGCTCGAAATGTATGAAAAAAATCACTCTGCAAAACCGACTTTTTATTTTCCTTTCCAAAATCTTTGCATCAGATTTTCTCACTATTAATCTTTAATTAAAATCACACTATCCAATTGTCATTCGTCAGTCTTTGTAGGCTATTTTTCCAATAAATCAGTCTGCTTTTCTGGACTAAGCATGCGCGAAAAATTCGAGCTTCATTCTTCTGCGTGAAAATTAGATTTTTGCCCAACAGCCCTGCGTAAAAATAAGATGCGCAAGTTTTATTTGAGTGAATTAAGGTAGGTAAAAAGCAAAAACTACCTTAAGAAAAGAAATTTTCGCAGGAATTAATTTTCGCGGTCCATGATAAATAAAGCATTTTGCGGGAATAAATTTTCACGGCCGAACACTTTTCATAATTGTTTGAGAAGTTATTTCCCCATCAAAATAATATTTTGGCATGCTGTACTTGTCAGTATAGTAGATAGTCAATCTTAGTTCAAAGGTAATCAATAATTAATGCACTATGTTTAAAGATTTTCGGGTGTTTGCTACTATATTTTGTGGAATTAATTTTCGCGATTCAAAGGTGGATAGATTTCGCGGGAATTAATTTTCGCAGTTGAGCATTTTTGGAGGTAAAAAATGGAATTTAATTTCGCGGATTTGTCCAAAAACCGTGAAATCTGCAAAATGTTCTTCCCGCGAAAATTTCTTCCCTTAAGGTAAAGACATTTGCAATTTTTTGCCCCTGCAACAAGAGAAGGGGAAACGAGCAAAAGGAGGTGCACCGTTGTAACAATTGAATATTGACATTAGAAAAACATAAAAGCTCAACAAAAGAAACAGTTTGTTGTAATTATCTTTCCCTCGAAAGTTTTTTCACGTGACGCGTTTGAAAAAGACCCATTTGCAAAAGATTTTTCCCTCAAAATATTTACCAAGGCCACTTCGCACAAGACTTTTTGTAAATTTTGTAAATGTAAATTTTCGCGACTTGACTGATCCGCGAAAGTTTCTTCCCACGAAAGTTTCTGACCTTAAAGTACTTGGTTTCTTTGGCAGGATCGATCTTTGGTATGTGTGAAGACGATTTGATTGAAGGGCCCACCTTTAGAATTGTTTCAAAGAGTTGCTTACTAGATTTTTCAATAAATCTGCTTACACGAAAGGTTTCATATAAGCACTCTTGCCTATCTCTAGGATACATGCTGTGGAGAGTCAGATTTCGCACTGTCCAGCTAAGTACAGGTGACAAGATTCCAAATGCAGGGGAAATTTTTGTCAAAGAGACTTCAGGCTTTTCTGCGGTATCAGCTTCTGGAGGACATGAATGCAAACAGATGCCATGTTGGGCAAAACTTTTTAGCTTTTTAGCAATTTTGTCTCAGGGTACTGCATTTTCTTAGAGTACCTTGCAGCATGAAATGATCAAAATTGTGATTTTTCCTCTCTAATTTGCGGACATATAGAACAAAATTGAGAATGGACACTAAAGTGAGATACACGTGACATTTTTTTCGATCATTTATTTCAGTCATTTATTAGTTTTAAGTCGCAAGGAACTCATGCAGTGAACTATCGAACGGGGTACGTTTTATACTGTGAACCCCGAACACAACCCGTAGAGACATCAGGTAACTGTGAGTTTAACTTTCGCTCAGAAACTCACTCTACGAACGCTGAACTGTAGTGGTTCTGTCACTGATAGGTATTTTCAAATTGTCTGTTGCTTACGGGGACACAGAAGTGACAGTACTTGTGTTGCGTATGCATGACATAAGAAAAAGTAACGAGATCAGAGAACTGTCTGGACATGCCTGTGTGCCGCCATATCGTGGGAGTAAAACTTTTGTTTGTGCCAGAAACTTACCTGGTAAGATCGGCTCAGTTTTTTCAAAGAAAAGCTGGGAGCACAGAAAGTTCATTCATGCTTCAATTTCCTTCATTAGACCGCATTTCTTTTCGGACAAAAAGTCTCAAATGTCAATCATTTTTCTCCGTGGCCTTTTGTTTGTACCATTGCCATTCTGTCACGAAAGTTGCGATTTTATCTCGACTTAATCTCTGCTTGAATTGCCTTTTTAAAGGAAAACTCCAACGCAAAACTAGGTGACCCTAGGTCGAATAAAACAGCGATTCTGTGACCAATGCTGAGTTCTATCTCCTATAACACACACTCGTCTGAACGAAATCTGAAAGGTTATCATTTCACTCTCAACATTTCCTTGAAAAAACACTGCCTATTGTTGCTTTTTGTTTAACTTCATATTTATTTAGTTGTAAAACGGCGGCCTATTGCTATATTAAAAATGCCACAGTTGAGAATTTAGACAGTTGTTATGTTCGATAATATATTAATATGATTCTCCGAGGATTTCTGTTCACGAGCAAAGCAACTGGATCTCTCAGCCAGCCAGCCTGACCTTTGGCAGACATTACCTGCTTCTTCCCGCTGTTTCCCGCCACAGTTCAAACTGCTATCATGGACGCGCATGAGAACTTCAATGCATCTTTTGTCCTTGATATCAATAGATTAACTGGTTGTCATGGAAGCGCGTGAACCGCATACCGGCTAATTTCACGGTAGCCGGTGGGCGTCTTGTCGAGCTTCTTATGATATATTTGTAAAAAGTTATTTCTCGTCACACGGACAAAAGAATTAAGTTTGGAGTTGATAGTTAGAATATGCATGACCATGTTTATCAGTGGAGCGCAACTTGTTTTGTGGTCAGAGTTTTCCTTTAACATCGCACTTTCTGGCTCCATCATCCGAAACACTTACAATTTTTTCACAATACTGCTCTCTCTGCATCCAGCATTCGAACACTTAACAATGCAGTGAATTCAAGCTGGGTAAGTTCACGCTGTGTTAAGATTAATAAATAGGACCAGTGCATGGGTTTTAATACCCCTAATAACAAGTTTGATAACTTTGTTTACAATTATGAGGTCATACAGCATAAATGAAACAGAGTTCGAAGAAATGGTTCATTCATCATGGCTCGAGTTGCGGCCAGCTTTCGCTAAAAAAAAATTCACCCAAGCGGGCAAACGGAAACAAAAAACTGTTTTTTGGCCCCAGAACAAGTGATGGCCTTAGTTTTCACTCATCAGTACACAAATTTTGCTGATCCCCATTGCCTCACGCACGCATGCTTCAAGTTATACGGATGACAACTTCCACTGAACCATGCCATCACGTGAACGTATTATGGGCTACATACTCTTAGCCTAATTACCTTCAAAAAGGCTAAGAAATTGAACCTTCAGGGCAAAAAACTTAACTTTGTGGTTTTGAAGGTCAGTGGAGAAGTGGAAAGAATCCAGTCAGAGGTATTCCCAATTACCTCTACTCGACCCTCAGGAACAGACTAAACTAGTCAAAGTATATGGGATTGATAAGCTATCAACAATGCTAAATCCTGAGGATCTAAAAGGTGTGATTCGATTATTCGATAAAGTCCTCCCTGAGCATTCAGACCTGTCAGAAAAGTCATCGGCTAAGGAGCATAATTTAAAGTGGGGGGCCAGATCATAGTTAGGATGCTTTTTGGTAACATTCCTTAGTAGTCATAATAGTAAAAAATTTTACTTTAGAAAAAAGGGGGGGCCATGGCCCCCGGCTCCCCCATCTCCGTGGCCCATGGAAGTCGACGTTTTGGTAGGATTCAAATATGGTAGATTGCATCCTATCAAAGAACAATCTGTTGCTGTTGGTGGTTTCGAGTTTAAAGAATGGATCATGTCCACAAATAGAGCATACCCTGAGCTCAAAACGCAAGAAATTATATAATTGGCAATCTTCTCAGCCAACAGACTACAAAACTAATGGAGCAGGAAAGGCCACAGAAGAGAATATAAAGGTTTGTGAGCACACACAGAAAGTACTTGCACGTGTGGGAAAAGATGGCATCATAGTAGTAGGAGAGATGAAATGGCTCGAAATGAGTTACAACCGACAAGAGGTTATACTCCTCCCCTGCAATCATCGGTTTTCAATACTGTACACTGAGTACGTTCACACCTGGGAGTTGTAGCAATGGCCAACAAGGTAAGAAGCCGCTTCTGGAATATCAGGCTGACACAGATGGTCAAGGCAATCTGCTGCAAATGCGTACCGTGTTGAGCAATAAACAAGAACCTTTAGAATCAAGTAATGGAGCCATTTTCAATTGAGTGCTTGAAACCTACTCCAGCATGGATGAACACAAGCATTGACTACTTCGGGCCATTTGAGGTCAAAGGAGAAGCAAACAAGAGAACAAGAGGCAAGGGTTATGGTGTTATCTTTATGTCTATGCTTAGCAGAGCTATTCATCTCGATATAGCCCATGATTATAGCACAAATGTGTTTATACTTGTGCTCCGGCTCTGCGGGTCTCTACATGGCTACCGGTCAGTGTTTCAGTCAGATATGGGCTTGCAGTTTGTAGCTGCTAGTAGAGAACTGAAAGAAGCCATTTCTGGATTAGATAAAGGCAAGTTGAAGCAATTTGGCATCCAGCATGATACTCATTGGTGGTTCTCCTCTCCAGATGCACCATGGCAGAATGGTTGTTTGGAAGCGTTAATCAAGTCTGTTAGCAAAGATCTCATTCACGCTATAGGGAGTCAAGTCCTAAGCACCTTTGAACTGCAAACTGTTTTCTTCGAGGTGGCAAACCTCGTTAATGAGAGACCCATCGGAGCTCATCCAAAATATCAGACAATAGATCATATTTGTCTTCCGATGATCTTCTTGGAAAAGGCATTACAGGCATTCCAGGCCTTAATTTAGCCCGAAGTTGCCTCCGATTATGGAAGGCAACTGTGTGCCTTTTCTAAAAAAATGATACCCTTTTTCCCTAAACTGTTGAGCTAGATTTATGCCCTGCATACCAAGCGGACCTTTCAAGTAAGTTCATGATTTGAAGCACAGATTCAAAGTCGTCCAGAAGTCAGTAACTGCATGGAAAAGGTAGACACAGGACTACTTTCCATCATCACTTTTGATCCGGCAAAAGTGGCACGCAAACCTGCGTGATGTTCTAGAAAGGGATGTTGTTCTTATCCAAGACTCAAACCAAATTCATGGTAATTGGCAAATTGGTCGTAAGCTAGACCAAGGTCGAAACTAGTGGAAAGGTTTGAAACGTAGTGCAACGCCACAAGAATTCTGTACCAGGAGAGCTGAACAATGGGTACAGGGGGTGTGGATTCACCAACATAGAGTACTGTGTGATGTTCTAGAAGGGGATGTCGTTCTAATCCAAGACTTAAACCAAATTCATGGTAACTGGCAAAGTGGTCGAGTAAGCTAGACCAAGGTCGAAACTAGTGGAAAGGTTTGAAATGTACAGCTACGCTACAAGAATTCTGTACCGGGAGAGCTGAACGATGGGTACAGGGGGTGTGGATTCACCAACAAAGAGCATTCCATAAATCTCTGGGTTGTATTGTTACCAGTGGAGGAAATTTAAGGCAGAACATAGTTCAATAACCTGGCGGGAGTGTATAGTTTGTACCACGAAATATGGGCAGAATGCATCTCCATAACACAGCAGTATTGCTTTACCAAAGTTTACTAGATTTTAATACTCATGAACAGTGTTTAGCTTCATTTGATATCAAATCGGTGTCGTTGTTGGGCATAAATCCAGTTGGACATAATTATGTTTGCGATGATCACATTTGATTACAGACGCGATACTATGAGCACACTACTTTACTTGGAACTGTCGTTAAAACTGTTATATTCTGTTTGAATACTAAAGGCTGTCGTTTATTTGATCGTTATATGTACGTTGTTAGTTATTGGGTATTATGCTTATGCTTGTGTTCATTTGAAACAGGGCCATCGTGTTACAAAGATTGTACTTGTAATTGTTTCTGTAGTGTTCATCGCGAAACAGTATTTACACAGTAGCACATGTATATATTTGTGATTTGGACCTATTGTACCTAGTGTTACGATGAACATTCACCGTAGCCATGTGACAACCAATAAGATCAGTAGCTTTCAATACGACCACTTGAATTCCATCAATCGTTGTTAGTTTCACAGAAATCTGGATTTTCGGCGGTTCCCGCATATCAGACAACTAAAGATATCTGGCTTTACACACAGGATAGACAATAAGCCATGCAGCAAGCTGAGCTTGCCAGCATGGCCAGAAAGCTTCCTAACACAAAGAATATGTCTAGTCTAAGAACCTGAAGAATCCTGAAATTTGACTTGTTGCAAAAAAAGAGATGCAAGAAATTAATAGACAGAGTATGGTCCGGGAGAATTGGAAAAAAAATTGGAAAGTTAATAAGGTTCCCCCTTCTGTTAAGTACCTTTAAGTATTCAAATTTGCCAGCCCTCAGAGTTCAATAGAAAGTATGAAGTCAATATTTTTTTTTCAAGTGGAAGCATGTACAATACATTTCTGATCTCTCCTTTACAGAGGACTAGTGTACTACAGCTTTTCATCTTTCTGCTTGTTGTTCATTATCTACAGGATTTCTGATTAGTCTTCATGAAATTTATTACAAAAATAATATGCGGTATAAAGCATAGACTTTCTTACATATCCGGATTTTGCTTTGCAGCATAGGTGGACACTCCAAACTGTTTTTAACAGTGCTTTCTTTCGCAGAGGGGCATCATGAACTATAGCATTTCTTCTGAACTGACTCAGTTGCATGGGGATTGATATTGATGGGCCCTTTGAAAGGAAACTGTGCTCAACTAGTACCCCGCATGTGAGTTTATAGTATATTATGCTGTCCTGATTACTATTATATGTTTCATGGTTGGCCCGCTACGAGTTTCTTCATTATAAGATTTTTATTGGTACTTGAACTCATTTCTGGTATGATCTAAACCTATTCATGGTCTTACGCAGGTCTAAAAACTAGGGGATGTGTGTACAATCGTACGGAAAAAAGTACATTGGGTTCCCCGAAAACTTACGATCAAAAGCGACATCGTGTTGTGAAAATGTTGGGCTGAATAATTACTTTATTCTTAACCTGCTGTTTACTAGCAGGGTATCTTCTAGAAGGGCAGGGCATGCGTTCGACTTCCAGAAAAACGGCAACTTTTCTAATGTTTCTCGAAGGATCTCATTGTTTTTAACATTGAGGGGCAGCCTGTTGCGTTCGATGGTCGATAGCAACATAGGGCCGAAATAAGCCCTGACTAGTCCCATCACATTACATCTTGTGCTCCAGGCGCTAGGAGCTCTGTTCAAACAACAACGTTGATTGACTCTCATGTGACTCCTTCTGATGATCTGGCACTCTAAGCACATGGTGCTGCATCCTTTGACGTGTGTAATCGAAAACCGAAATCACAGCAGTTGTTTAATACCTTGTGGTCGAAGTACCGAGATGTCTGCCCTTTGGGTTTCACGGGTCAGAGCATCCCCAATCATTGCACAAGGTTCTTTTGATTTGCGTGTACTTTATGACTGCTGATGAGTTCGGTAGCTAGCAAACCGCTGTAAATTTCAAGGAAAAGATTTTCATGTGGAGTATTTCACCAGGGAAGTTTGTTAGAGTGGGGCGTTAAGTACAGGGAGGCGTTTTTTTAAAAATATTTTTATTGTTGCCTCTGTTGACTATTAAAAGAGTCCATCATGTAAACAACTAACTAAATTTTATTAGCTGACTCCTGAATAATATATCAACGTTATTTCCAGAGCTTCTTTAGGCTCTAAAGTCCAGGTCTATTCCTTGTATGCTGCTGCAACAGAAATGGATTCTAATTAACGCCCTCTTCTGGGGAGAGGAAACGGAAAGATAGATGCATTAGACATAGTCGTGCAACAAGAAATAACACGCCACATTTCCCATCACATTTTCCTGCAAGCTCAGTTTCGGAAGATTTACAGCTACTGTGTGATTCGGTAAGTAAAGTCGCTTTTGTGTCCCTGCAGGTCATACTGACGTATTGGAAGCTGTTCTATGCTGATTGAAGCACAAAACATGCTGGTTATTGATTGAATTGCTGGTGACTACCAGCATCTATACTAAAATTTGAGGGCAGCATCTGACGAGGGAAGGAAAGGGCAGATTCACGTCTGATATTCTCCAGAATGCAATTACTTTATCCTACCAAAAAGGACACGGGCCCAATATTTGGACACATTTTCTCTCTAAAGGCCTATTTCCACGTAGCAGAATTTTTCTCACGGAATTTTTATTTGACACAATTAATTCCGGTCAAACTGAAATTTCATTCAAATTCGGATTCCACCAGATAGTTGAATTGACTTCATCCTTCTGCCTTAAGCGGACTTCCGCTCGTATTACATCACTAACTTGAAATACGCATGCGCACTCATTTTTTGCGCTGAAAAAAGAATCCAGCTGGAAATTTCCACTCTATAGAAGCTCCACCTTAAAACAAGGCCTGGCTGCTTCGGGACCTGATTGTGGATAGGCACTGGAGTAACAGATTTGCTTAGTTGTACCTTTTTCCAATGACTTAGTTACAAGAGTCTCACCAATACCAAAGTGCCAGTATTGCTCTAGAACTAGAACTGGAAACCTCTCTCTAATTAGCATCCTATGGCCTATGTAAATTATCATGGGTGTTACATCAGGATAATATCTGCATTATAGTACAGTAGATCCTACCCATTCTGAGGGCTGAGGAAAGGATCTGTAATTCGCCTTCTAATCAAGGACAATTCCTTCCCAGCTCCTATGCCTTCAATTCAAGATCATGGAGTTGTTGACAATTCAGATGCTATTACAATACATGTGTGTGAACGATTGTGAGACTGTTGGTGGCAAAGCATTTTGATGGATTGTTGTTGATGCTGAAGCAGAGCCCAGCTCTGCGTGGCAGGCGCATGGATGATGATCTTTGGAGCAGTCAGGACTACCGTGCATTGCCCCCAAGAGGAGAAATCTGGTGCTATAATGGCAGGTCGCAATTTAGTCTATATCCAAGCTCGAAATCTGCCTTCAATCCCCATGTCACAGCCTTCTCCACAGGTAACAGCAGTCAAATGGGTTAGTCAAACGTAATTTTTGTGTAAAATAATTGGTCTAATGTTTTCATCAGAGATAGTCAGGAAGCTCATGTTGTTTGTATTGTTTTATAAGTGGGTAAAAACAAAGACATTAAAATGAGCAGTCCCTGCTTTTAGACATGATATGTTTTTTGAAAAAGACTGTGTTTAGTCTATATGAAGGAAGCAGCAGTCTTGCTGTGGTTGTTGTTTGTTGAATTTTAGCCTTTGCTTTTGGTAACAATTATTTGATTTTAATAAGTGGTGAACTATTTCATGCTATTGAAAACATAAGTACTTTTATCCACACAGTAACTTAATATTTTGCACTTGTGTCACACAGCATTCATGTTTTCTTTTATTTTCAGGTACAACTACCACTCTCTCTCTGACGATAAAAAATGTGCAACAGTATGATGGTCATGAAAGTGGATATATTTGTAAAGTCGGACCTACGAATCGCCCAATAAGTGAAAAAGCATTCTATCTTATTGTTGTTCCAAGTAATGTATTTTGATTTTTTCCTTTATCTGCAGTTTGAAGCAACTGTCATCGAATCAAGCACCTCCTAACTAGACATTTCAATTGAAGATGTTGGCAGACAGATTTTTTCTTTTTTATTGGCTCCAATGCACTGTTCTTGTAAGAAGAATAGAAAGTTCTAATGCAGGCGTATTTTAATTATAGCTACTAGGTATTTACTTCTTAGAACAAATCTTTCATGCAGGTGTTTCATGAAGTCAGTAACTTTGATAAAAATAGAGAGCTTACGCAAACTGACATTGTGACATTGACTCTGAATTTCAATAATCAATTTGAGTATCCAGCGCCAGTGTCAATGCCACCTGGTTTTTGCAATTACGCAGCATGCACTCTGACGCTGACATTTCTTCATTCCACAATGTTTTTCAAACAAACGAAGGTACAAAGCAACTTACCCCAGAGGACTGGACATGACCTTTTTATAGAAGAAAGTATTTGGTTAGCTCTGGAACAATGTGTCCTATGTTTGAGACTTCGATATTCCATGCCTCACTAAGCTTTTCAATTGAAGAGATCCGTGATTTGTCTTTGTAAACTTAGATTTGTTTACATTCGTCGAAGCAGCAACGTCACAATCGAACAAAACTCCGTGCGCGTCTGTGTTACAAAGGCATCTTGCGAAGGTAACACAAATTTTTCAGGTTCGTGTCAGTTTGCAAATTGACATTGGGGTTTCCCCGGTTCTGCTTGCATCAAAGTGTCGAATAGAATGTCCATTCGAACAAAATCGCAATGTGAATGTCACAATTTCAGTTTGCGCAAGCTGTTTAGTAGCATGTTTTGCAAAACATCGATTAGTGTCAATTCTTTCATATATGTAAGATTCAACATAAACTGTTGTGTGAAACATTTTGCGTAGTGCAAGGTGTGTGAATCTTTGAAAGTGGCATTGGAGTTTCATTGTAAGGAAAAATTGCATTTTTACTTTTAAGTATTTTTGAGTGCTGCCATTATTAGCCTATAAGGGCACAGTATAGTTAGACACATAATATTTTTGTTCATGGTGGCCACTCAACCTGGAAAACCTGGAAAATAGCCGTTTATGAAAATCGTACCTGGAAAACCTGGAAATTGTATATGTTTTTGCCTTGTATCTCACAACCGTCACCTACATGATTGTTTGTTTGGTTTTAGTGTATGAATGAATTGTGTGTGTATTTTTGGTCCATGAAGCATAGAAACAAACAAAGTATACGTAGGATACATTATAAGTATGCAAATGAACTACCATTCAATAAAAGCTAAATATTGTACAAGAAAGAAGGAGAAAAAAATGCAAAGCTTTAGACTAGCCCTCTGAGGGAGTTCATAGACCTATTTGACGCGGGGGGAATGGAGGAGAAAAAGGGAAGAAAGAGAAAGAATTATGTTAAAGAAAGGGAACATACATATGTAATATTATATTAATATTATCAATATTTATAAAAATCAGCAGTTTTAATGGTAAAAATAGTAACATACGGAAGGGAATATTTTATGAGTTATTAAAACCTGTTAGGAGCAGAACTTTTGGGTACTGATTTTGTATGATTCCATTTTTTCCAATGGGTGTAATATTTTGAAGGTGGATTTTGATTGAGAGTGTTGAATTTTTGCTGGCCACCTATTCCGAAACGAAGCACCTTGCAGTGAGGGTCCGTCTCCCAAGACACTGTTTGTGAAGGAGATTGTTTTGATGAGTGTTTCATTTATGTACTGCTCCCGTGTTTTGTATGAATAAGTGTGATTCCACCACCCTCCCGGAAGCACTTGTTATGATAAGTACCTGTCAGGCCATGAAATACATACTGGGCTTTAAAACAATCTTTTGGAAGTACAATAAACTTGAAGAAAAAATGTTTGTGAGATGTTTTAAACACCTGCAACATGTCTTGCAATAGTCCATTGCTCACAAAACTCATACACCTTTTAAATTAGTCCCCTAGGAGTGCGGTAAAACTGACATGATGATTCCGAAAGGTGTACTTCAGGCATAGCAAAAGATTTGTTTGAAAGATTCATCAGAATTTCGGGAGATATTTGTGCATTTTTACACCCAAAGCCCTCCCAAAAACCCCTCAGTGTGCTAATAGTTCTTTATACTGAATAAGATAGCATAGTAAGTTTCATTTGCCCTTTGATTTCGTTCAGTGAAGGTATTTTGCGAGGGCTTTGGGCCCAAAAGTCACGAAAAACAGGCTTAAAATGTGTATGCAACAAATTCTACTTCAATCAATATGCGAAAGTGGCAGAATCCGCCGCCAGTAAGGTTGAAAGGCGGACGATGTTGCCCTTTTGAGAAAAGGCCAATTTGAGATGTGATCTTGGTTTGCAAATACCTTACATGGTTGTCATCAAGCAGTTTTTATGGAAGTTGATTTTGGTACATCATGACCTTGCACAATTAAAGTTGGTATCTCCTTTTCACTGGCTTTTTTATTTGACGGGAGGAAGTGCCTTCAATTGCCCCTATGCTCAAACTCAATTGATTTGCTAACGCCAGTTGTTCATTGTTTTAATTGTAAAACTCTAGTGGCCACCATACAGGTATATGGCAGTAAAACTATTTTTCGGACTGTTTTGCAAACCAAGCTTTATTTCTCTTTTCAAGAATGTACTGATTCATGTTCTGACCAAATTTAACATATTTTGGGTCAATGGGTCGCGTGATTTGGGCAAATTTCCGCAAAAGGGTCGAAAATTCCTGAAAATTGAAAAGTTCAGCAAATTTTTCGTGGAAATGGTTTCAATCCTTAAAATACAATGCAAAACCTTTAACCAAACTCAATGAAACAAATTTCATCAAACTTTGACCGAATTTTGTTTTTTTTTTATAGTTTTTTTTATAAATGTGATTTTGGGGCAAAGTCAGGCAAAACATGAGCTGTTTCACATACTGTTACTTATGACGGCATATCTCAAGGAGCCTGAGGCGAGAGACAATTCTACCTACTTTTTTGAAGTCTTGCAGGGTAAATAGAACTCACTGCCTTACATTTTAGCCTCATATAGCTACTCTTGAGTAGAAATTAGGATGCCCTCCCCCCGATTATTAACCTGGTCTGCCGAAATCTGATTGCACTCAGTTGCTTCTAGCTTATCAATCATCTTGTGCAGGTTTCTGATTAGAGATGCTTGTTATGAATGTTTACCATCTCGCCATTATACTCGCCACTTTTTATACGTTCACCAGGCTCAAGGCGATCGCTGGCCCTGGCCCCGAAGTCCTGGCCCCCAGCATGTCCTCTCTTTGTTGATTTTGATATGCAGCGAAAAGTGTACAGTGTCAATGTCTCTGTAACGTTTTTCCCCACTTCAGTATGAACTGCTTCGAAATAGGTTGGGAATAGGTTTGTTAAGTAATTCCAGTCTCGATGTTTTTGCTAGTGGTATACCTGTAAAACAAAAATAAATGTTGGACTGTACGAGTATTTATTTTTAATCCTCCCGTTGGATTGGTCGCTAACTTTGTATGGGAAAGATGTTATTATAGAATCTTTCTAGGTAGGGGGAATAGTGCCAGTTACTATAGAATAACTCTGTGTCAGTACCTTGAAGTACCAAACTTTTAAAGCTTTTTAAGTAGGGCTCTTAGGAAGCCGTAAGGGTGCGAGGGCGGGGTGGGTACTTAACGTATATGGCATACAGGGATGTGCAGCCGCTAAGGATGGGTACGACCAACTAGAATTCCCTAAACATAGGTCTACTTTTTGTCTCACCTTGCATAAAGTACCTTAAAACCAACAAAGAAGGCCTTTTTACTGAGTAGAAGGGTAATTTTCAGCAATCTTTACTCAAAATTTGCCCAAATTTCGCCTGCGGTGCCAACATTGATGGTGTAACAACTAGTTAGTACTTCACGATGCTTCAGTAAACATGGGTCGATTTTCGATTTGGGGGACGCACACCCCTGTCACTTTAATTTGAGTACCCCAACCCCCCCTTCCCCCCGGGTTAGGAACACCTAAGTCTCTTCCAAAATAAAAGATACCAAAATAACAGCTCCATTGGGCTCAAGGTAAACGCTCTTTAAATCTACTTTTTTTATTCGAACACTGTTTAGGCCCCTGTTGATTTTCGTAGCTTCAGTCAAATTTTGTGCCTCAAATTTAACTGGAGCGCAGGTAAGCTGCATCAGAAGTTGCTACATCAAGTAAAAAAACACAAGATAACCGAAGGTGATGTTTACGATCATCTCTGCAGATTTACTTTTCCAAACTGGTCTAACTTGGTCTCGAGCACCGCTCAACTCGATCACCCTAACGCGAATCTTTCATCAAGAGGCGACGCCAGCCTCGTTCCGCATACACAACCCATGTGAGAATGCTTGCAAGTATGGGGTGCTTCATAAGATAACCCTAAGGGAGTGGGTCGATTCATGGGATGCATGGTTCCTTGAGAAGCTGCAACAATTGCCGCTCGGTTTTAGGGACAAAAGTTGTTTTCAAAAGTTTTGCGTTCTTAAGAAAATTGAACCTAACCATGAAGTCTGCGTTCTAGGAGTGAACTTTCTGTTTTTCGGAGATTTGTTGGAAATTGCTTGCTTTCGAGAAGTCATCTGATTGAAAACCAGAAGGTCTAAAAAATGTCCTTTGTCTTCAACTCTGCCCCTTTTCTTGAAGACCAGAGCTATGAAAAAACACATTTGTTTCCAAAATTTTTTATCCAAATCTTAACTCTATCATTATGACCGTTCCATTGATCCACTACGGTCCTGCATTATTAATCAGTCGAGCAAAAATAAAAAATAGCCCAAAAGTCTATGTTCATCTTATGGCAGACCACTAATGGCGTCATGTACTGCGCCCTATATTGCCCCCATCAACTAGATACTTGGCACAAATTTGCATCAAGCAATGCTGCGAATGTGTGCAATACTTCGCTTCTCTATGATGAACTCCAGCGATAGGTACCGTACGAAACCAGAAAGCCAATGTAAATAGAAATTATTCAAATGCTAAAAAAAGAAAGAAAGAAAGAAAGAAGTAAAGATATTACGCTATAAAGTTTGATGCATGGCAGCATTGACATTTGCCAGTCAAATCAGTCAGCATGTTAGGGAAAGAGGCAGGAACATTGGATTCCACCTCCTGTTCTTCCTTTCAGCAGCTACGCCACAGACTTGACAAACCACAGCTATGGCTACCATTTTCGAGGTGAAGCGGTGCGGTGGACCGAAGAGAAATTGACCGTGAATCGCGCGAGGTCGCGGATGTTTTTACAAATTATACTTAGCAACACATGACCACTAATCACAAAACAGCCTGCAATGAATAACAATGTTATTGGTCTTACAAGTCTCCAATAATAATTTGGCTCAAGTTAAACGACTCTGATAATATTCATCGCGTTTTACAGGCTACTGCCGCTTTCCATCTGACCGGCAATGGCGACCGAGGTCTTCTAGCACCTGCTTCAAGATTGCTGCCAAGTATAGTCACGTGACTTTCCAAAAGGGAGAATGAACGTAGGTCAAGCTTTTCTGACAGAATAAAGATAAACTCATAAGATCAAGGTCAAATCTTCCATCTTCTCTTCTACAGTCTGCTTACCTGGTACCAGATGTTGTGCACTGCATAGATGTGCCTGCTGCACTGATCTCTGTGCTCTGCAACAACCTCAGGCCTGCTATGCGAGGTTGGAGCATCCGTTATCAGGTAATGCCTGGTTTCCACTGCTGACAAAGCACAATTTGGTTGTTCAAGTGTTATTTGATTCTCGTGGCTGTTTTTCAAGCGTTGTGTTGTCAGTGATTTGGGGATACCTCGGGTTGTTTTGTCAGCAAATTGTCTTGTCAGCAGTGGAAACCAGGCATAACAGTCTCCTTGAACAAATCTCGCGAATTTCAGTGCGGCGGATCATTACCCCCTTTCATACGGCAACTTTTATTTATGATAATCATCTGTGATTTAACCATGATATTCACAGGAACTTCGATCTTAGATGACTACACAGGCACGCCGTCCAAGGTTGACGATTGAGTAACAAAAGATGTGAAACAGCTTCAGAACTGCAGCCAATCGACTTGCGATCAGGAGATAAAAATCCCGCATTCTGATTGGATAACTAAGAATCCTTTGTGTCTAACTTTGCTGGCGAGGTAGATTGAGATGGTCATCTATTTCTTTGTGCCATGTCAGGAATGATATCAGGGTGGTTCCCAACATCAGATGCCATTCATTGGCTGCTATGGGAATATAATCGATATCAGAGTCCGTGTGAAAGCGGCTATTAGCAGCTCATTGCGTCATCTTCTCACGCATTCAGCAGCTTTGACTCAAATTTACGTCTGCCTTGAGCTTCCGGGCCTTGACTGTGAAGGTTCAAATCAGAAATTTACAGATTTCAAGACATTTTACAGATTTCAAGACATTTTACAGATTTCAAGACATATTTCGATGCATTTTGACTTGAGGTCTCATGTTTGTAACTGATTTGCGTCTAGTATCGATGAGAATTAACTTCTACGCCAGAAAACAGCTTTGTCTCGTGGCCGGGGAATGAGGGCTGCTGGGGGCCGGGGCTGACGATGACCTTGAACACGTTCACCATGTCAAAGTGAGCAGCTTGCTCTTAAACTATCTAACTACTCTTTGAAAGTTTATGTAATATTGGCAATTTTATAGTGTGGATGTTATCATTCCGGTGAATTGGCCTTGTTTGCTGTTGTTCTGCAGACCATCTGTGATCTGTCCCTGCTGCCTCTAATATCAATTTGCACTAATTAGTGTTGTGTAATTGTAACAATCGACGTACATGCATGTCTGTAGAAAATTGGGCGTTTTTCTAAGTCCTGTAGAACCAATCATATGATGATATGAATGTGGGAATGTGGAATATATTCTTTCCTGCCAGAACTGATTTTGCCCTCTTTGAAATGAATTTGCGGAATGTGCTCCTTTGCTTTTGTAGCATCCTTATTGTTCCTAATCGGCATAAAGTGATTCTAATTTTCTGCTCACTGAGATCTTTATTGCCTGCTCATGCTTTCTGGAGTGTTGCATGGACAGAAATCAATATGGATTCACATTGGTAATTATTAAAAATAGTATCACAGGGTACTGTGTTCAATATTAATGGAGGTGTGAGCTTAGCTTTTAAATATCTTTAAAAATCTTCTGTCTGTGTCTTTGTGTGAATGACCTTGTTTTAAAAGTGCCTCTTGGACAAAGGATAGCCTGCTGCCCTAGTTAAGTGCAACATGTCCAGATGCAATGTTAATGAGAATCATACTTGAGTAAAGAACCAGAATTATTTTAATGTGAAAGTTTTCTCTTGGTCAGGAAACACAGTTGTGCATATCAGCTCTTGGCTTGTCGTCCATGTTCAT
Source organism: Scolionema suvaense (assembly GCA_027575255.1). Taxonomy (NCBI): domain Eukaryota; kingdom Metazoa; phylum Cnidaria; class Hydrozoa; order Limnomedusae; family Olindiidae; genus Scolionema; species Scolionema suvaense. The sequence goes on along the minus strand of JAOBRC010066680.1, from coordinate 1,587 downwards.
CCCTGCATCTATGTTTTGTTTCAGAGGAAAGTGTTCCAAAAGTTAGTACGCATCCTACTGACGCTTCTGCTCATCCTGGCGATGAATTGAAATTCCAGTGTAATGCTTCGTCTGTACTGCTGGGACCTTCTCAAAGTCTGGAATTGAAGTGGTTGTTCAAGGCTCATGGCAAAGGGCAAGGAGTGCTTGTAAATGCAAGCAAATACAAATTAGATTCAGAGAGGTATGACAAGAACAATATTCACATCAACTCAACATTGACTCTCAGTGAAATCGAGCCATGCGATGGTGGGATTTACGTCTGCCAAGCTGTTTTAGAGGTTAAAAGTGGCCATATGCTGGAACCTGTGCAAAGGGAAATCAATCTTTACGAAAGTAAGTCAAAGAGGAGTTTGTTTTTAAATTCTCTATTGAGTTGTTTGCCACTTACATTGTACTCATGCTTCATTATACACAGTGAGCACAATGGTCCAAGCCTCTGAAATTTTTACCCCTCCCCCTCAAGTTGAATACTCCCAATGATTTTGTATATGTGCCCTCAATGAGGCTGGAAAAGGAATGATAATGTAAACCTGATTGTGTTACGCCTATTACTGATAATAGTACTAACGGACAAAACTTTGTTCTTTTGGTAATTGTAAATGTCTATAAACCTTGCATAGTACAGTTCCAAAAGTAACAGTGGCCGTCTGCACTTGGAAAGTTTCGAATATACTGACAGGGTTTGCTGGCACCTCTACAAAAGGCTGCAAATTTCATGCATCAAATTCTTTTATGAACTAGTTATCTAGCATTTTAGAAAGTTAGACGATAGTGCTTTCGTATACCTGAAAGAAAAATCTATTTTTGATTAGTATTGTTCTGCGAGATGACATGACGGTACTTTGCAGTATTTTCTTTGATTTTACCTATTTGTATTCGATGTCTCAGCTCTTCTTTGAAACCTCGTAATAATCCAGACCAGAAATAAACTAAAAGGCTGTACCATTCTCAAAGTTCCACCTTTAACTGCGGAGAAATTTTTATGTCAAAATTTAGAAGCGTCTTGTAGTTTCAGCATTTCTTCATTCTGATGAGATAATCTGTTCCAGAGCAACCGTGTTCTTTGTTCAGAGAAACAATCAGCGTGATCAAAACTCATTAGTGTGCGTCATGGCACACCCAGGCTATTCAACAAAAATGGTGATGCATCTGCAAAGATAGGAGGGCTGTTGGAAACGAGTGACAGCTACATGATATGAAACAATGAGGACCACTATTGCCAAATTTTAAAACGAAGTTTAGCAATAACTGCAAATTTGTCCATAATGGCAAGTTTATTGTAGGGTAGGACTTGAATTACTGCTTCTCAAGTATTAAAATCACAAAATGCGATTTTTGATGAAATAAATCCTTTCAGCATCCACTATCTAAAGTGAGGCATGCTTAAGAATAACTTTATATTAGATTATTCTAGCTAGTACCTGCGCTCCCCTGTAATTTTGGATCCTCCATAAACAAGTTTACTCGACCCTCCCCTCCCCCAGGAATTGAATATTTTGCGACTCCCCCCTAAACCGAGATTCCATATAAATTTGCGTCCCCCAC
>JAOBRC010065569.1:0-15572 GCA_027575255.1 Scolionema suvaense | reverse complement strand
CGAGTAGCCACCTCCTCTATCGGAAGCACTACCACCGAAGATCGGTCACTCACTGACGATTTGATCCATGATTTATCCCGGCAGATTATATTTTCTTGTGGCATATTGTTACCGTTCGCACGAACTTGCCAACACTTCCCACGTGCGTGCTGAACACTGAACTTGAAGGAATGCGTATTCGATCATAAAGCTCGAAGCGTTATCTATCGCCACAATCGAACGCTGTCTCCTCCTCTTTCTTCTTCTGCTATTATCTCATCGCTGCAATGAAAACTTAATGTCCACCATTCATTAGTACTCGTCTTCAGTGATGAAATAAACAATGCTGCGAAGCGGCTGAACGAGCAAACATGTTGGAAGAAAAAAAAAGTTTTTTCACTGTTCAGGGGCGTTTGCCGGTCAAAAAACTTTTTTTTTCATCTGAAAGACAACCGGGCGGGATACCGGAAACAAGTACTTTTTTTGAGGGTGGCCTCAGATGCTCGAAAACACCTTCAAAGCGATATTTTATCACCTTTTTTTGCATATTTGAGGTTAGGAGATGTCACAGCTGTACATGTGCTGGCCAAAATATTTGATGCTACTGGTTTGCAACAACTTTTTCTTTGACTCATAGGACATGATTCTTCAAAATTGTTTTCAAGGTTAACATGCGTTCAAAAGTATGATTTTTTTTGACAATTCACATTTTCCCTTTCTTGGAATGGCTCTAGTAAAGAGAACGCTTCTAACTAGGAGTCTTGTGCAATGATACCTTGGAGATGTTCTTAAAACAAACAGTTTTGCCACCAAAACTTTTGACTTATTTTCTTGTCTTTCTCGTTGGAACTTTAGTGATCTGTCCAAATCACCCTGGAAAAGCATACATTTCTTCTAATTCTGAAAACGCGAGCTTAGCAATTGGGGAAACAAAACGTGAACTTAATGTAAGTTTAGTCCTTTCAATGCTCTTATGCTGGCCTCTGGCCAGCAAGCGAGCTGGCCAAGTGGAGATAATCTAAACAAAGCTATTTTGCCGGATTGTCGACAAAAAATTTATTTGGATTGCAGGTAGTAATTTATGCCCAAAAGTGGCCATTTTTAGCGGTTTTTCAGAATATTTCAAGATCCAATCAGTACTGTTTTGTAGTTTTTGGTGTGAAACTTCAGAGCAATAATAGTATTGTAGTGGGCCATGTGTCATATCTGTTAAAACAATTTATTTTAAAAATGGCCATTTTTACGCTTTTTTAAAAAATATTTGAAGATCCAATCATTAATTTCTTTTGATATTTGGTGCGAAACTTCAGAGCAATAACAGTTTGACCAAAATGCCATATCTAGGAAAACTGCCGTTCACCTTGCAGGTGGCAATTTATACACTACATAGTCACCATTTTTATACATAAAGTATTTTAGATATTTCAGGAAGGCTTCATTAGTTTCTTGTAAATATTGATGCGAAACTTCAGAGCAATAGTAGTTATGTTATGGATCATTTGCTATGTCCGGGAAAACTTTTGTTTGGCTTGTGGGTGGCAATTTATGTCCAAAAATAGTAATTTTCAGTTTTTTTCCGAATATGTCAAAACTGTTCATTTGATTACTGTCATTTTCGGTCTGATTCTTCAGGGCAACTCTGGGTGTGTAATTAACCTTGGGCTGTGTCTGTGGAAATTCTCGTTAGTCTTTTGGGTTAGGCTTGTGGGTGGTGGTTTCCAAAATTAGCTGTTTCAGAGTTTTATCCAAGTATCTTACAAACGGTTCATCCGATTTTTGCCATTATTAGTGTGGATCATTGGGGCACCATAAGTTATGTCATGAGTCATAGCTTATATATTGGGAGTATGTCGTTCAGTGTGCGTGTAGCATTTATATATGTCAGTAATGACTATTTTATTGTTTTTTTTCAAAATATTTCGAGAACTCTTCATCGGTTTTTTGTCGTTTGTGGTCTGGGGTGATCTTTGCAATGCCGAAGTCAAGTGCCTTTTGATTGTCTTGGGGTGTTTCAAAATGTTACTCCAGCTGTCCTGTTCATCTATGAGAGCATTCATCCTGTAAAAAGTGGAGCGCGACAGGTTACCATGTTTTCCTCTGACTGGTATCGCTCCACCATAAAGACTGCTGGGCTTGATTGCATCCGCTGACCAAAAAGGACAGAACCAAAACATAGCAGGCCAAAACAAAAACAAACTGAAAAAACTTCCGATTAAATCGCTAATGCACGGATATTTCTTTACTGACCAATACATATCTTACGTCGCATGCATTCATAGATTATTCTTCTGCCCCAGCTTTGATTCCTGATCATGAGAGCAAGCTTCAATCACAACACGCGCAAAGTTGTAACCAGAGAGTGGTGGCACCAGTGTTTTGAATCTTGCGCGCGATATCAGTGTGTGCCCTTCACAAAGGATTCTTGCAGCTGTTTTGAGTTCGGTGATCAAGCCCAGCAGTCTTTAAAATCAACATTTGTTGTTGCGTCATTCAATGCACGTCGGTGTGATTTCTTCTCTTGCGAACCATATGGCTTAGGTCTTATTTTTTTCTTGGATCTGACACAAGACTCTCAATAGGGTTTGCAGCAGTCCACTAATTCTATGACTTGTTTTATGTTTTTTCATGCATGGCAGAAGCGTATGAGACTGGCTACAACACATCTTGTAATTTTTTAGCTTTATATGCTGAATTGTAAATTTGTTCATCATGGCTGTCCGAGCAAGGTATGAGAACAGCAACGAGATTGGTGTGTACTCAACTCTCACTAATTCATACTGTATGGTTGGCATTGGAGGATCAGAGAACTTTTACAGGTATATCTGACACGTACCCTATGTACTGTTTACAAGTATTTGTGTCTATTTATATGCAATAAAGGTGAAGCCAACTTTATTTACATTCCTTTTCTATGTAGCAACATCCAGCCATGTAGCATGTTGCCTGATAGCCCGGGGCTAGTACGCTTTGAGAGGTTATTGAAACTTCTTTTCTACTACGCATTACTGAGTCTAAAGCATATGTTGTAGAAAAGACGTAAGCCCTATATTTCTTTGATTCCATACATATGATGTCGAGGGAACAGTTGAAGTGTGCTTCTATGCGCATGGCCACAATTTTACTTCTGCCTCGTCGCTCAACGACTGACTTCACGGAGACTGTGTGAAGTTCTTTTTCATCAACCGAGGAAATGTTTAAATTGACTGTATATTTGAACTCTTTTGATTTAAGCATTTCAATCTATGAGACTTAATTTCTGTAAATCCCCCAATGATTTATGTAACAGCAGCTTATTGATTTACTTGTTTTCTCTTCTGCAAAATATCCTACTTCTGATGAAATGTCACATTTTCAAGATGCTTGTGGCTAATGGTGTCATCAAAAGCAGTCCATCAAGTTCTGTTGAATTTCTGGTAATGTACTCTCAACCATCTAATTGTAGGGGGAGGGGGGGTGTAAATTACCGAAATCCAGAAGCACGGAAACACCAGGAGAACTACAACAATGGAAAGACGACAGGAGAGAGTTGCAAACTGACACTTCGCCAGTCAGTTCCATCGATCGATTGTACAGAAGGGAAGATGACAAGCAGGGTAACATTCTCAACTACCAAATACTTTGAAAGATGACACTCATTTAAGTTCTTAGAAATAAAAACAACACAAAGAATGGATTGGAGATGCATTGGGTGCAAAAACTAATTGAACTGGCACTGCAAATCAAGCAATAGTTTAGGAAAGGCAGCAATGAAATAAAGGCGCGGGCTGATACGCATAACTTCTCTTCGAATTATCATGGCCTCATTATTCTTGGTCAGTGGCTTTGAAAGTTTGTTTACATGGGTTACACCACACATCTTTGAAGCTTTGATGGCAGCAAGCTTACTGGAGGCATGGATGCATAGTGTGAACCAACCCCCCCCCCCCTTTATAAAGGGGAGGGCGGATGGACTTTTCAAAAAATTGCAAAAAAGGGTGGGGGGATGAAAATTTTTCTGTAGCAAAAGGTAGGGGATAAGGTAAAAAGGGTGGGGATGATTGCTAAACAAGAAGTGGTTGCAGTGTTATGCTCGAGCTAGATTTTGGTAGATAATCACCTGATTAGTGTTATGATGTGGTATAATTTATCATTTTTCTAGTTCTTGCATGAAATACGCTAAGAATTGTTCTAAATCGCGTCTCAAATGCCTTTATTACATTGCATCCTTGCCCAGAAAATACTGCATTCTACAGGAATACCTTTGCCGACAAGTATCAGAGTTGCATGTATGAATGTCTGAAACAGGTTGTGTGATGTGCACGTTAATATATGGCGATCAACGTGCACACACCAGGAGAGCACGGGCACGCGAGGGGAGGGGGTTGCTAAAATTTTAAAAAGGGAGGGGATTGACCAAGTAGGGGGGGATTGACCAAGTCAGGGGGATTCAACCTCTCTGCACACTATGGGATGAATGCTGGAGCTGATCATTCTGAGAAAAAGGACCGAATGGAGGGATAAAATAGCCTTCTGCTCAATGAAGTAAAACGTTTGCTGGTCCTATTATGAGTTGCGTGAGCTATTGCCGTAGACTAGTCGTTTTGGCTCAAAATTAGCTTGTCTTTATAAACAGCCAGTAGACGGGCAGTATGTGAGATTTTGCGAAGAGAGGAATCCACTTCTGACTTGCTGTTTCAGATTTACATTAACTTCGAAAAATTTCGCACGAAAAAAGTTTCAGCGCAAGGGCTTGCCTGTAACTTTTTTTGTCCGAAATTTTTTGTATGCTGAAATTTTAACTCGCCGAAATTTAAGAATGACCTAAAATCTACAAAATTTAGAAAAGAAGGGAAAATCATCACAAGCCCTGTTTGCACATCACCGTAAAAACATAGACTGCGGTCACATTCCATAAGCATAAGTTTCAAACTTCTGATGAAAATCCAAATATCCCAAGGAAACCCATGTCACTGCCATGAACACGAGAAAGTCCAGTCGCAGTTTTAGGAAACGGCTTCCTTAAGGTGATGTTTTGCAGGGTTTATATTAACTTATGAAATGCTGAAAATTGGTGAAAAACCACCGAAATTGTTGTCCGAAACGACCTGCTTTTGGTCCGAAACGCTTTTGCGGAAAGTTTTTTGTCCGAAAATTTAAAATGCTAAAGTTTTCGTTCTCAATGTATGTTGAAAACTATTGTGTCAGGCGATGAGTTAGGAGCATTTTTCGGCTTATGTTTGCATGGAAGCAGCAGTTTGTTTAGGTAGGTGTTAGCAGTGATGCAAGAAAGGGTGAATAATTTGCTGACCAGTCGTTCCGTCACAGGCATCGTTAAAGGATAATTTTCATGTGTGAGAAAGTGTTATTTGGTTGTTGAAATACTGGAGTAAGTGTTAAGTGTATGTACATGCAATCATGAAAAGTTCTGTGGTGTGTCATATAATGATTAATGTATCAGTTTATGAGTAATTGCGTAGTTCTTGCATTCAGTGCCACTTTTCTTGTTTATGATTTCCTTTCAGGCATGTGTATGTGCCCTGGGAGCTATGCTTCTTGAATGTTTATAAATTCCATCTTAAGACCTTAGACATGCTCCCTGTTCATCACTATTATTATGACCAATATAAATTCAAGTAGTCTATCCATCAAGTACTGGATGGTACAGCTTGTGTAAGAAGCTTTTCATAACGCATGGCTGTTTATTTGTTCAGAATTCAGCCCTTACGTTTCGCTGTTTCCTCTAATTGCAGCGTTTTTGAAGGTGAGCTTGCAGATGTCATTCCTGTCTTCAAGACATCAGTAGCAAACATGAGTATTATTGGTCGTCTTACAGTAGGTATGTATGTTTCTGTATATTCTCGAATATTACTTCTGGCCTCAAGAGCAACCTCCCACTTTTTTGGCGATTCATTATTACTGTATTTGACAGATTTAACACCAACGCCAATACCCATGGTAGATCGGAATTCATGTGATTAAATGTTTTTAAATGTTTTTACAGAAAGTTTCCTCTCGCTTTACCCCTGCCAGTTCACTGGGCCCCATCATAGTCACACTGGTCTTGTTAACAAGGGCAATACATGTGCTATTAATGCTCTCGTACAGCGGTTCACGAAACTTGAAATCGCTTTGGCACAATCTTTATTCTGACCACCAAATCATAAGTCTGCTGGGAACATCTGTTCTTAAAGTTATAAAAACTGTTGAAGTCTAGGAAGGGACCTGTGGATCCTTCTCATTTCGTTAAAGTGTGGTGCGCAGTAGTAACATTGATCCCTGTGAGCAAGAAGACGCTGCGGAAATTCTAACGTACATCATCAATGAACTATACCAACAGTCTCTTGTGGTTACAAACTGCGTCAAATACTGTGTGCAAAACACTACATTTTGTAATGGATGCTCCACGGAGCGCCAGGTTGAAGACTCTTCTTTCGTCCCTCAGTTGTCAGTTTTAGCTCCCTCCAGGAATCTATGGACTCCTACTTTAGTCTCGAGGATTTAACTTCTGCCAATCCATGTTATCAGATTGCCTCTTGTGGATAGTGCTCAGTTATAAGATATTGACAGATGAAACGGTTGTTGACTGCACCCGATGGATCGCAGACAAAGGATTTATCAAAAACAGATATTCCAATTGACTCCTCTCTATGTCAATGTTTCTTTTGACACGGTTATCTCTTGCAGGAAGATTTTCGCTTGGTTGCGACTTTTAGCCACAGTGGATCTTTGCACAGTGATCAGTGCACTGCTTACATCCGTCTACATTGATTAAGTAGTTGCACTGTAATGACAAAGCCGTTGTGGAAGTAAGTTGCCCAAATGGATAGAGGTGTGTACTTGTTATTCTATGAACAAGTGCAGTATGCTAGAACTGGTGGTAGTTGTACACTTCTGCTTGGGCCACCCACACAAGCTATTCCAACTGCTCTCAGGATATTCTTTACAGGCCCAAAATCCTGGTGTGGGTTAAGAACTCACGAAGTTCCAATCGGCACTACACTTGTTTGTATTATACTAGAGCTGTGATCACACTTCTCAGGTTTTCACCCTGCTCAAAAAGGCATGAATGCGAGTTCATACTCCATCATATAGGTGTGCCAACACTTAGACCAAAACAGTACCAGGCTTTCGAGTACCACATGGCGGTTGCCTATATTATGTGACCATTATATTAAACCAGTTCCTCTTCTTAAACGCCCTCGGTAAAATAAACTCCCAGGTAGGGAGTTTAAAATTTGTGGACACCAAGGGGCATGTATTAGAATGATTATAAAGGGTAGTCTGGTTGTACCCATATCTGTTCAAGGTTACTGGGGATTACATTCAGGAATTGGCGGAACCTTATTTTTACAGGATGCCCCCCAAAAAAACTAGATGAAAATTATGCAGAAGCAGAAATTTTGTGGAAGCTTTTAGATTACTAAGAAAAAAGTCTGGTCAGTCTCAGATACGTTTGTTAGTAATGAACCCTGTTCCAAATATAGGCCATGCCTGAATCAATGCTCAGGTTAAGTCTTGAAGTAAATACCTATGAGTTTGATAGTTCCACTACAATTTGTAGATAATATTGTGCATTTTCTAGCAATGTATTTCCCGTGCCTTCTTAATAGGAAATAGAAAAGGACTGATTGTACCTGTAACTACGACAGATCAGGTATGGTTCTTTCTTTTGAGAAGTCTCAAAAGTATGCCTCTTATTTGTTTGTATTATTGTATTTTGTTTCACTGGCTCTTCTTTATTTTGTGCTAATGTATGTTTTATCGAAATTGCTCAATTAAGCCCCTGGGGGCTAATTTGTTGTGAAAGAATTTCAGTATGGGGTCGTATAGAAAACAGGGACTACTCGACAACATGGGAAGAACTTCCCCAAAGAAAATATTTTTTAGTTATGTTTTTCAAGTTTGGCTGATGCAATCTATACTCCCAGGAAAAAAAATGGGCGTTGATAATCAACTTCTTTAAAAGCTACACCAGGAAATCTAGTAGTGGCTGTTGTCACTAAGAATAGAAATCTGAAGTTGGTTTAGTTCTATTCCTTGCTAGAAGCTTCTTAAGGAAAAAGATGCTTATTAACACACTTTGAATAAGATTATCACAAAGAAGCGATAAAGGAGGCCAGAGTAGTTTAGTCTGCTGTACAATTAACTTTTGCACAACTGTTGAATTTTGTGAACTTTGCTGCCTTTATTGTGTTTTTCCTGGCATTTTCAATATACCCCCATTAGGGCTTAGTTTAGGGTTTGGGCTTATGAACTGGATTTGGGGTTGAAGCTTGTTTGAAGGGGTTCTTTTCTGAGGGAGGGACTGAATTGAGTCATCACGGTAATAGCTCTCAACAATTTTTCTTTGATTGGTTGTTCTGAACACTTTCGTGTGATCTCACATCTGTGAATGCTGCATGGTACACCTGTAACGGAAAGGCTTACGTTTGCCTAGCAATTTAAATGAGTGGAAACTCAAATTGCTGCTAATTTTACTTTTTTGTATATGAAAAATATCATTTGAAACTGTTTGCCAGTTGCTCATTGGAGCAGCTGGGCAAAAATCTAACATCGCTTCCTATTTCATTATTAACTAGAGGAATCACTTTGTGTAAAAGCTGTGAATCTTGCAATTCTTTCTTTAATGCTGTGCTACAGCTGTGCATTAGCTGTAGAAAATCAGAGTGGGTATCCCTATTCCTCCATTTGTTTCAGGAACTTCAACACATTCGGAATTCTCTTCCTGACTCAGTGAAACTTCAGCGTGTAGAAGAAAGGCTGTCTGCTCTTGGTAATGTTGTCGCATGCAATGACTATGTAGCCTTGGTCCATCCAGATCTTGATCGAGTACGTCAAGTTGTTGGTAGTTCATCATATATATGCACGAACACTGCTGTGCATATTTTGTTGTGTAATTCAGTTATGCCTTTCTATGTTAAACCCTCCAAATTGAAGCTTTGTGAGCTATCCAACAGAGTTCCCTCTGTCGAATCTATATTTGTCTCTCTTTTTGCCTTAAACTCATACCAATGCAAAAGCAACTGTTTATCCATCAACTTTCTAGGAACATTTCCTCAGAATTTTTTTCTTGCTTCTATTCTTCAAGCAGACTTCATAGTTACATTATTCTCTAGTCTGTAGTGATTGTCACTTTTCTGCTATCCAAAATAGTAACTTTCCCATGATGAGCACCCAGGTGGAGCCTTGCATATGAAATGAGCCACAAATCATTTCATATGCATGACTCAATTCAGAAACCAGGGAATTAGTGCATGCTTTCTTGTCAAACTCCGAGAAGACTTCAACACTGAGAATGAATTCTTGTACTCAACAAGTGAAAACTTTGTTCTTCATTGCAGCATTTCTGTTAGACCTACAACTCTGAAAATTGATGTGTGAGCTGACAGTGCATTTTACTATGTAGCAAATGCTTAGCAAAATTCGGAGAATCAGTTCCTTTAACAGAATTGTTTCGACAGCTCTATTACTTTTACTGGTATCATCATTTTTTCATTTTGTGTCAGTGAAATTCAGTGAAAACATGGATCAGAGATATATTTTGCAAATAAGCTTGCAAACAATTTTTTAGGCATTTGAATAAGTGTAATAAATGCTGAAACGATAATGAACTAAAAATTGTAGTTTTCTCACCCATAAAAGGGGTATATAATAAAGACGAATCATGAGGTGTCTCTAGTTTTGTTTCAATTGCTGTTAGAAATGATGGCAGGTATCACTTATTATTTTTTCCAGAAAATTATCAGGTTAATTTTGTTATACCGCTAGTGATTGCCCGTTTTAAAACACACAAGGAATATACAGCAGCTGGACCCACAACCTTTGTGGTGCAAATCCTTTTGTTAGAGACTTTACCAACCTCCCCCTAGATACTTTCATCATCGATACTGCTGTGTTTGTATGTATTGAGAAGTATGTGTGTGTTGTGACTAGCTAGGGGGCAAAAAGTATGAATAAAGGTATTGAAGAGTTGTAAATATCATTATCTTGATATACCTCTGGGGAAGAAACTCTCGCGGGAATTAATTTTTGCGGTCCATGCAAAACAACATATTTCGCAGGCTGAACACTGTTCATAAATTTTGGCCCCATCAAAATAACATTTTAGCATGCTGTACTTGTCATTGTAATAGATAGTCAATCTTAGTTCATAGGTAACTAATAAAAAATGCATTATTTTAAAAATTTCCGGAATTTTACTATATTTTTGTGGAATTTATTTTCGCGGTTCAATGGTGGATAAATTTTGTGGGAATTAATTTTCGCGGTTGAGCATTTTTGGATGTAAGAAAAGGAATATAGTTTAACCGCAAAATCCGCGAAATTTTCTTCCTGCGAAAATTTGTGCTGCTTTGATTGGCAAAGAAAATTTTTTGATATGTTGCCTATTTTGGTTGTGACATCAGCTTTTGTAATGACAATAGGCCCAATTTAAGCAATGAAAATTCCAAAATTTAAGTTTTTTCTGGCTTTCATAAATTGTTCGTGCAAACACAGATTGGCGCAAACGAAAATCTGTTCCCCATGGCCTTCTAGAACGTAAGTTGTCAGGTTCACCAACATCAATTGTGAGGTGCGCTTAGCCTCCATGTCCTACATCTCTGCAGCCCATGAGACAAACTTTTGTTGGCAATTATTGAAGACATTCCGTCTTGGGACACTCGTGAAAATTCTCATTTCTAGCCAAACGGCAACTTTTTTCACTGCTTTTATGGAGTTTTCAACTTCTCAAACATTCCTTGTTTCTTCGGAAATCAAAATTCGGCACTTAGAGTATGAGTATTTAGCATGAGAGGCATTTTAGTTAGTAACGTTATTTTTCGATCAAAAATGTTTTGTCAAAATAGTGGGTTCCGAAGAAATCGTCCTGATTTGAAAACTTAGAGCTGCTAGTTGAAAACAATGCAACTGCACCATAGGAAAAAGACTATTTTATTCATATTTACCGGAAAATTGCTTAAAAACAATATTGAGCTCAAATTTGAGCTCGACAAATGCATTGTGTCCGAATTAGCCCCAATCGCACTGGTAACTTGGGACACCTTTTAGAGGCAGGTCATCGCTAAACTTCACCCTGCTGGGGTACGTCCTGTGTGTAGCTGCATTTGGATGCACCACAATGTTACTGAGCCAGAAGTTTGGTGCCGTCGCATAAGTTCTACACAAGCTGCTATAGTTTGGAGATATCGAGTTCTAAAGTGGAGTAGCTGGCACCTTGCTACTAATTATGCATGATGTCATCATGTGGGTACAACTCAAATTATCCAAACTTCATAACCGAAGTACTGAAGATTGAATTGCAGTGAAGGATTCACTCTTCCATTTCTCAACAAAAGGTGAAAATATGCAGCAGGTCCATTTGAAAAAATAAACTTAGCAATTGGGTCACTAAGGAAATAGTGATGCTTAGCAACGTACCCGTATGACATCATCAAAAATCAAGATGGTAGCTGCTGGACTTTAGGACAGGATATCTCCAAGACTACATAAGCTGTTATGTTACACCACTGCATATGTTTTAATTGCTCAAACTTTAGAATCCTTGTTGGTCGTTAAGTGAAAGGTTCAATGACGTTAGCTAATTTACAAGCAGAATCTACAAACAATTCATGCTAACAAATTATGTGGCGTTGCATGAACAGTGATGGACTTGTAAAAAAGACTTCTATGTCTAAGTAAATGATGTACTGCTTGTGAACATTAGCTAGCAAACTGCAAGGTGCACTTGATTGTGAGAAGTTGTTATTTCTTTCAAATTTCATCAATGTCATTTAGTTGCTGAGTTTTTAGTGGGTCTAGAGTTCAACATTTGATATCGAAATTGGCGTTGCTAGTCATGGGATGAAGTTTTCTAACAATTTAGTGTCCAGGTTTTATCCAACCAGAGAATGATGTCCAATATACCCTATTTAATTGGGTTTTGAGGTTACCTGCTGCCACTGTATCATTAGTAAAGTGAAGGTTGTACCGATTCTATGGAAATGAATATGATACAACCTAGCGGCAGTTAAGAAACTGCACATCTGACCAGTCATTTCTAAAAAAGGCGCAAGTAAAGAGACCTACATATTTGTTAGACTTTCACGTGCATTTGAGCCTCCAAGAACCTTTTCTGGATGTTAATTGGAGCAAAACGTCTCTGATGCATGCCAAAATTAAATTATGAATTCAGAAGCAATACACTTGCTGTACTCTCAAACTACAGTTGCCATAGGTTAGCCCTTGCAAAGTTATTTGCGATGTCTTCAGTTGTACACAGTTCCCATAGGGTGGTCATATAGCTTTACCCTCCAGTTTACCCTGTTATAGCTGGCTGCTGTATTTTGGTCACACGATTTTCCGACCCAAAGAATATGGTGCAAGCCAATGTCAGACTCATTTGTCAATTTTCCTGCGGTTTCTGTATTGATCCCTGGAGGTGTTGTGCCTATCTTACATGTTATCGGCTGGTTTCTTGTCTGTGATCATTGCCTGTTCAAAGGGCGAGAATCGTGATCACTCTCTGTTGGTCACTTCTTTTGAAATCAAGTTATGTTGCTCATGTTCTTTGTTCCTGTGTAAGAATTGCGTATTAAGAGGTATCAGGAAGCAAAATCTATATTCCTCACTGTTCAATGAGGCAAAAACTCAATTGGGAGTCAGAAATGGATGCGTAGAACCCCGAGTATCAAAGACATTGTTGATAGCAGTCTCTGTATTGAGTTTTAACTTCCTGTGAGTAGTGACTCTTTTGTTATGCTTTTATTGGCTGAGTTTGCAAACTTCTGTTTTTCAGGAAACAGAAGAAATTTTGGCAGATGTGCTAGGGGTGGAAGTTTTCCGTCAAACAATCGCTGACAATTCTTTAGTTGGAACGTACTGCTGTATTAGTAATCAAGGAGGGCTGGTAAGTATAGAAATATCGTTAAGGAACTGTCACCGATAGCATTCTTCCAAAACTATCGTTTTGAATGAACTTCTCTGAAGCAATTTATATACCTGCCAGTATTCCGATTATGAAGTACAGTGAATTTGAGTACTGGTCGGAGCCTAATCAAACCCGCTGGAGGATGGAGGCAATCAAAGACCCAGACCTCGACCCCACAGCCTCAAACTTCAGCTCCACTAGCCCACCCCCTGCAGCCCTGCCCGAAACTATGTGGAACTTAAAGTGAGGTTTCGTTGCATTATAGTGCACTGATTGAAAACCTATTCCTGCTTTCGTGGTACTGGAAGGTGCACAGAAATTTAAATTATGATGGCGTTATCAGAAAAATGCTGTTGTCAGCCAATCTGGTCATGTGACGAGTAAATTTTTAGCATTTTTACAAAGTACATAAACTAAGCCAACATCTTATTATAGTTTGTGCTTTTACTACATGTTTTTTGGTTTCTACGGCGTTTGAAAACTGGGGGTAAATTAAACAGAATGTGGGAGTGGTCTGACCCCTAATAAAATAGAGTGACGAACATACTAAGAATATTGGCACTATGATGAGACCAAACTTGTTCTGGGAAAGTGGAAGTTTTAGTGGTGAATAACAGGTTGAATGCACTTTTTAGCAGTCAAGCACCATGGCTTTGTTAGCCCATGTCAATTTTCTGTCTTTTAAATGTAAGGAACATTGTTTTTAGTTGCTTGAGATATTTTTGGTACACTTGACATTAGAACGAGCTTGAAACATTTTTGGATTTGTTTCAATGTTTCATTGAGAGCAATATCCCATAGCCTGAAAACATGTACAACCTGATGTGTATGTAATAGATGGTCGTATTATCATTACAGAAGAAATTTATGCTACGATTGTCTTAAAAAATTTTGTTTTGCATAGTTTCATGCAGGGCTGCTAGAGCTTAGGCTTGGGTTTAAGGGCTGGAGGTCAATATAACTAATAAAGGTGAAAATAGTCCTGTTAAGGACAGACCAAGTGTATTAGTAGAGCTCAACCTTGCTGACCATGCTGCTCACAAGAATTATGTTAGTCATGATATCCTATTCTACTGGTGTGCCATTAGTTGATAATGCACCACCATCAGTCAGTTTCTCTGATATTAGGACCTTGAGCTGTCGTTGTACGGGGTTTTTTATTGACTGGTCGTAAATACTCACTTGTTTTTTACGAGCAACACCTTAATAAGCAACACCGGGCTCAAAATTGCTAAAATCTTAGCAAATGCTTAGCAACACCCTGAGCCTGAGATTCTGTCGTCAGATCTATGATTTTCATGCATCTTTACAAGCAGTATACGAGCGGTGAATGTATGCTTTCAGAACCGAGAATATATAAAATATATGCAACAAACATAACTTGCAAGCTATCACAAAGTTTTATAATGAAACTTTATGAAATTGGACAGAGGGAGAAGTCTTCTGAAATTAAACAACACCTAATCGACATCCAAAGCTGAGACATGAAGAATACAAAGCAACGCAGAGGCTGAAGCAAAAAAAAAAAACAAAAAAAAAACGTGAAGAAAACAATGCTTATATATGAAAGAGCAGGTAGTTTAGAAATCGTTTCAACATCAAGATGATTCTGGAGGTTTGATGTCAGTTGAGTATAGCCCTTACTTGTTTGTTTATGATAGAAAAATGCCTCAATTTCCTTAATACCATAATGCTGTGTATGTGTTGAGATTTGCTAACTTGCTAGAGTTTCCTGGGTTCAAACAAAAGTGATTTTGAGGGTAAACAAGATTTACTAGAGAAACAGATTTTACAATAAAGAAAATTCAAATAAGTTGGAAATTGTCTGCTCGGAAATGCCTGCTAAGCAAATTTCAATTTCTTGCACAGGTGCACCCAAAGACTACAATCGAAAATCAAGATGAATTGTCATCTTTGCTCCAGATCCCTCTGGTGGTAAGGTATCTGTTTGTAGTATACTTAAGTTGTTGATTTTGTCTTTTTGGTTTGTAGTCATGAAGTTAACAGAAATAGGATTGACCTTTACAAGGGAACAATGATCTAAACGTAGTTTTATTCAATAGTAGAGCGCAGAAAAGTCAAAATTTAGCTTTTATTTAATGACAAACTCTTATGTAGTCCTGGTGATATTCAGTCCCTTGGTTTAACTTCTACCAACTTCATTTTTGGTGATGTCATAGAGGCCTTCTCCTTGCCATTTCCTTAATAAGACCAAAATTCAAGCTATTTTCTGAGGCAGATGTTGAAGATGTACATCTAGCCATTTGATCAAATTAGAGAGAAAATCCTCTCTAAAATTATTCAAAATTTTCCAATGAAGTTTTTGTGATTTAAACATGTCTCTAGACTAGTGTAGTCCCATTCTGAATAAGAGCCACGATACACTTGTCACGTAAACAGACTGACAAACTGAAAAAAATGGGACTAGTACTTTATGGTAGCAAGCCGAAGTGTTCCTGATAAGCACCATACAACTTTCCCATCAGCCAGCCAGAATTCTGGCTGGCGATTTGTATGGACTCTATGCAGTTAGTAAGTTTGTGGGCGGTATTTGGAGATCGCACGCATTGTTCTCATCCCTTCTGAGTGCGCTGAAGGTGAGTCTCAGGGGGTCAGCGGATGAATAGTGCAAGCAATGAACGCTTTGGTCATAGGTGATTAAAATTCATTTGCATACTATCGTTGCCTCCATCTATGGGCCCTAGTT
>JAOBRC010064458.1:0-15577 GCA_027575255.1 Scolionema suvaense | reverse complement strand
CTCATCCGTTGTGTTGCCATTCGTGAGCCAATTATAAGGTGACAAATGAATCTTAACCGTTAAGCAAAAACCACAGCCATCCATGCCACAATTACACAAGCAATTAAAATTTGTCAGCGGTTAAGACAGACTCTCAGCCGTTGAAACGACTTAAGCGTAGCTATTAAGGAATGTTAACGGTTAATGAAAAACACGAGCGGACGAGCGGCCGGCAATGTCAGTTAAGCTGAAATTCTTTACGGTTAAGGATTTTGGGAACGGCTGAGATAAAATATTAACTGAGCAGCGTTATGATTGACCGTTAAGACATTATTCTTAACCTTTCCGTTTCTGACATATTGGGACCTACTAGTGTACGTCACCTGCATTATACCATGCATACTAATATGATTTATTCTCTGCTACTTTATCTCCCTGGCAACATCATAATTACTACCAGCTACTATAGAAAAAGGTTCAGACGCAGCACGTTCATTTGCATAAACAATTCGATGAGGCACGCTTTTGCCAGATTTTCAGAAAATATGGCATAATTAAAATACGCTGTTTAAGCGCGAATGTTAACAGACCAACCAAGCAAGTAAACGCAGCGAGGTTGGGATGTGAACAGGCTAGCCAACTAGCAAGCATTCAGCAACCTCGTTCTCAGTATGCATAGAAATCCCCATTAAGAAATTCAAGGTTGAAACTTCGACGCATCAATTACTTGCCATATGTACTGTTGTAGATGCTTGGTGTATATCCTCTGGAATACCATCGCAGGGTTTTTTCTAGCTAATTTTTTAGGTCCGGTAATCGGACTTAAGAAACTCAATATGCTAAAAACTCAATTTTCTAACTAAGCAATTTCCGGTCTACATTCACCAGTTTAAACCATTTTACATGGAACTACAGCATGACTGGACAAAGATATTTAATGTGAAGTGTATGCATGCTTTAACAGGCTTCCATGAAATATATTTGCGTTATTTGTACAAAGTGCTGTCTACATTCTTCTATATCCAACAAAAATGTTTTCAAAACTCAATATTTTTGGTAAAAACCTGCCCTAAGCAAAAGTAGCTAGAAAAAAACCATGCATCGCTATATAGCTCTTAATCCTCCTACTGTTGTTCATTTCCAAGTATCTGGTGGTGTATCCTGTAACATGGAGCAGATGAGTGTAGACAATGATTGTAGATATACACAAATTATGTGTGATACATGAAGTCTTTGGATATAATTTACTTTGTAATGAGGAGGTCGTCAGAAAGATGATTCTCCCAGCAAGACTGTGTGGAATGGGATGATCTTTTGGAAAGGAGGTTGCCATGTTTCATACACACTTTCCTGATCTAGTTATTTTACACATGTGGTATTTCGTGAAAGTTTAACTATCCCTGGATCCCACCATGACTTGTTGCAGTACTATTTATGCATGTGCTTGAAGGCTGCCCTTACTTTAGTTCAGTGTTTTTGACTATCTGCATTTTGGCGCTACAATGAATTGGCATTCCGTTAGATTATACAGACTATTGTTTATTTGTAGTTCGTCTGCAGATGGAGTGGGAGTATGTTACATTTATTGATACTCCTGGTCATGCTGCCTTCGATATGATGCGTGAAAGAGGTTCAAGATTGACGGACCTTGTTGTCCTTGTTGTTGCTGCGGATGACGGTGTAAAAGAACAAACTGTGGAGTGTCTTAGACATATAAAAAATGCAAATGGTATGCAAACGTTTCAGAAATCAGTTTTGTTTCGAATATATTGAGGAAAGTATACAAACAGGATTGTAAGGCTTTGAGTAACTATTTTTTAGCTGCTTGTCACCCATTTTGGCTGGTTGTGTTTTCTTTTGCGACTGTATTTTATACTGGGTTTTTCTGGATTTTCACCCTCTTTACTTTGCGGGCAAGACTTGCATGTGGGTAGATAATGAGAAGACATGGTTTTGCATTGGTTAAATCTTGAACTTTTTTTTACTCGACTTCACCTTCTGTAGCTTGAATTTGAAACTAAGTTCATTTGGACTGTGGTATTGTTTTTCTCTATTGCGATCATAATTTTTTGTAGTTGTATTGCTACTTTGTGATGTGAAGATGCCATTTTATAATTCCCCAGAAGTGAGAGAATCTGGGTTTTGACTCAGAACAATTTTTGTCACTGTTGTTTGCATATTTATTAGGTAGATATCAGACCTCGTTTGAAAAAATTTTTAAAGTGGACAAAAGTTAGATGCATTATAGTGGTGCCAGTTTCATTGTTATTAATTTACTATCAGGTTTTTATCTAGCCAGTAAATTACGTCCGGTTATACGGACATCAAAACTCAATTTGATTGAGTTTCGGAAACAATCTGTAGCGATTTTTGGCATATATGCTGAGCTTTTCACAAGTTTACGTTAAGTAGAACTGTCTTTTGGAGTATGGAATATTGTATGTAATAATAATTTCAGTCTTAGAAGTACCAGGAAGCAAAATTTTTATATCTTGTGATTCAAAACTTTTCCCTAAACAATGTAAAAACTCAATTTCGAGCTAGAAACGGCCCGCAATAGAAATGGCTACGTAAATCCCTGACAATTTAATTATATGGAGGGTGGTCCTCCATTGTTGGTAGTGGATTCGCTTTTGACAATTTTCAACATTACGCTTGATGATTCTACCATAATGCAGTGGTCAAAATAAGGGAATTTAGAGCATCCAGAGGTTTTACGATCAATGTCTATGTAATAGAGATTTACCAATACAGAATTAGATGACAAAAGTGTCAAAGTGTCAACTATCCGGATGTTTTAGAGAAATTGTCTCCATCAGCATCCGGATGTTTTGAATTTTCATCCGGAAATGTCCTGTTGCTGGACCTTATTTTGACCCCTGTAATGGATGATTCGAGAAGACATGTGACTTAGAAGTATGTGATATTTTACTTTTTTGGGTCAAAGGCTCCTTCAACCTGAGAGTACTAGGTTGGTGTAATCTCAATTTATTCGAAGTTGACTGATAATGTTGTTTCAGTCTTATCATTGAGTAAAAAGTTGCACAAGCGGCATTTTGTTCTTGAGTGAGTGATAGCAGCAGTTAGCAGAAAAGTGTTAATTTACCTCGTAATTTTTCAGCCAAGAGATCTATGGATAATTCTTGGTAAGCTGTTCATTTCATCTGGTCAATCAGATAGACAGGCTTTTTCATTTTCTTTCCTCATCACACGCACCATTTATGGAATGCATACTTTTTCTGCAGAAATGGCAATCTGATGAGGTGCACTGCACGGCATGTCAGGCGAGTGATACATTGCTCTCCTTAAGCAAGACGGGCGACTGTGGGGGCATGCACGAGAGATCGCTTGTCTCTCATTGATAAGACTGTGGTTTCCCAGAGAGCCTTTGTAAGACAGATAGCTAAAAAACCTCTGTATTCTTTCTCTCTTTTAGTTCCTATGATGGTGGCAATCAACAAAGTTGACAAACCGAAGGCGAATCCGGTAAAATTGTTTTTTGTTATGAAGTTCCTGCAATTTCTTTAGAGCTTTCTGATGTCGATGCTGAAGCAAAACTGTTGCTTTCCCAGATTTGCTCTCAGAACTTGTTGGTGTTAGTGTCTGTGTTGGACCTGCAAAATGCTCAAGATATCAACAAACAATGTAATGGTGATGACACTTTCTTTGATTCTGATATCACCTTTCGCATCTGAAAATCTTGAGTTATAGTTTTTGTCATTATATTACCTGTGTTTTCCCTTGCCATAGCATGTGCAAGTATCAGGCAGCATAAAGATGGTCTGAATTTGTAGATGAAGCCTAGTATATAATTCTTGATGACAAGTATCTCTCGTGGCATGAAATAGGGTTTAAATTAAAAAAATGCCTTTCCCTAATTGTGGTTATCTACTTAATTTCTTGATTAATTGCTATTTATTTAGGAAGCAGTGAAACAGCAGCTCTTAGCGCGTGGTGTCCAGCTTGAAGAACTTGGTGGCGATGTCCAGTCGATCGAAATCTCAGCTTTGAAGGTACAATAATTTTGTATTTTGTGTTCACACTTCATACTGTTATGACAAAGCAGTCTTCGTTAATTGTTTCGCACTGACTCTGTTGGGATTCTATCATCCTGGTAATAAGGCTGGTTGTTGGGCCCTTACAACATATTTAAAGCCACTAACAGAGTCTCAAGTATTGACGCCCGGATGCCCGAGTGCATTTCAGCATGCTTAAGTATCACATGTTGTGTAGAATCCCTGTCTCCTGTACGATTGTCAACTGTTTCATTTTCTTTTTCCATTTGTTAGTTTCATCGCTTGACAATCACGACAATCATGTACCCTGCATGGATTTATTAACCTTTTTACTTAGTGCAGTGCCGCTCATGATGTTCATGCCACATTTCCGTCAGGGATAGGGGTATTATTTTATACATATGCTGACCTGCCTAGAAATATTCTGGTGCAACCACTAGAAACTGGTGAAAGCTGTTTAATCTACTAGAACAAGTAAATTTGAGCTCAGGCTTGGTGTTCATAATTTGCACCAGAATTCCAGTCTCTTGCCGATCTTTTGAATGACTCCCCTCAACATGTCTGTTGTCACACAAGAAAAATCTTGCGCATGGTCTAATGATCGCTCCTGCCAGTGGGATTATTGCCACATCAGGAAAGAAGTTACTCCCTTTTGTTGAAGCTACTCTCCTTCTAGTACCTGGCAAATCTGCGACCAACGGGAATACTCCAGCAGTGCCGCTCTATAGTGTCATCCTGAATATTTGGAGATGATTCCTAAATTTACCAGGGGCATGGAGATTTCCTTTTTTTCATTGCAAGTTCATTGCTAACGCAAATGCTGGAAACACCTTTTAATCTTTTCAAAACACAGTGATGTTTGTTGACCAAGAATTGAAGGCTATTTTGATCCAGAAAAGAAACAGTCCACAAGTTCATGCGTCTCGCGTTTTGCTATAGCCTGCTCGCAGACTGGTCGAGAAAGTTAGCTTCTGTCACAGTCTGCTCACTTCACTATGCTAATGCAATTTGCTACGTCAAAGCGAATTCAATGCCCTATTGAGCAGACGGCTCTGCCTCCTGCTTTTTTACTGCACAAATTTGAATCTTGGCGTAATTATTAGATTATACATAGCATAATTAGTAGATGCGCTAGGTCTGGAAGCAGGCTAGTTTTGCTGGTACCACAGTGGCCATTGCTGTTGGGGACATAGTATAAAGGAAGCGCTCCATCATCGGCTGTACCCAGATTTTTAGCAACAACATAAAACCGGCAGCTACAATGTCAGTAACAATTTTCTTATTGCAATTTTTGGCAGATGAGTAATAGAAGGTGTTAGTATATGGGCAGTATACACTATAAATTTCAATGCATTGCGTTTTGCATCTACATTTTGAAGATC
This sequence comes from Scolionema suvaense, assembly GCA_027575255.1. NCBI lineage: Eukaryota > Metazoa > Cnidaria > Hydrozoa > Limnomedusae > Olindiidae > Scolionema > Scolionema suvaense. The sequence continues at coordinate 10,200 of JAOBRC010064458.1, read as the reverse complement.
AATCTGATCTTCACTGTTACCCTTCTTTACTAATCTAGTTAACATTATTGTGTTAGCCTATCTCTCCCATTGCTAATTTTATCGTTTTTGCATGACCCACCCACACTGGGCCTTAACTTCTCCCAAAGAACACGTGAGTAGGGGTTAAAATCTATGTGTGGGTTTGATGCTCTGTGTGCAAGGACATCCTTGAAGTCTGGGGTATTTTTGCCCATTGGTGAAAAGCAGATTTAAATTTGAAAAGTATAGAAATGAATTCGGTTGCTCTTCGAGTGAGGTAGTCACATTATCAGCTCACTTACAAGTTGAGTCTATCCTTGTAGCCATAAATGATGGCATGTAGTCATAGTGTACCCTCTATCTGCAACATCGGTGAGCCAGTTGAATACGTGCTGTAGTGTAATTAGTAGGATATGCAGAAAAGCCGCAATTGCATTGAGTGGATTGTGAGTTATGACCTTTACAATTGTTTCATATTTTCATGTTGTTCTGGTATAGATTAGAACCTAAAACTGAAATGGCTGGTGGGTGAGCAACAGAAATTTGGAAAGGGACATCAAAAGTGTTCAGTGTGAAATACAGGATTCGTTTAATTGGTCCAATTAGTTGGTTTGGATCATGTAAAAATTGTACAGTTTTCACCTACTTGGTGAAAGTTTTTAAAAGTTGGACAGTGTTCAACTTCACCAACTAATTGGATGAACGCAGCTCATTATATATAGCTGACCACTATTGTTTTCAGCACAACTGCGCAGAACATACACTTGTGAGCATGCATGGACATACATCTCTTGCGTACAATAATTGGACTGTGTTATTTGTGACTCGATACCTGTCCAATTTTTCACATCCAACTAATTGGATCGTGTATTTTGGCCTTTAGTCCCCTTGCTACATAGATTCATGATTAACTTGGCGCACATTTTAGATAATCAAATGTGCATTCCTGTGTAGTGTTTTGTGCTCTTGGTTATTCAACTATTCAGCTTTCAATTTGATCTTAATTTTAGTGCACCAGTAATTAATCACAGAAATATTATATTTTGTTTGCAGGGAGATGGTGTGGATGATTTGATTGAGATGATATCAGCATTCAGCCGAGAGCATGTTCCATATGAACAAAAAGGTGTTCCTGTTGAAGGCTACATCATGGAAGTAGAGAGCAACAGGCAAAAGGGGTGAGATAGATATTTAGTTCTTACAGGCCACGTCATTAGGCATCTACTAACACCATGCAGCCAGTAGCTCTCCAGCTCAGTTAGTTCAGGATAGAGTCTTCCTTGTACTTGTTACTGGTACAGACGCACTGTGTTTTGAGGTCTTTACTCTATTTGAATGTACCTGGCTAGTCTATTCCAATAGGAGAGAGCCATTGATTTTGAAGTTTTTTAATCCTTTCTATGCAGATTTTTCTTCCCATTCATTTGTGAACATGTTTTTAAGTCCTCATGCGCTATTAGTACATTAATACTTGAAGTTATGATCCTAGCTTTTCTGCTGCAAAGTGCTGAAAATAAACTAAAGCTGGCCAGTAGTCTGAAAATATAGATTGATATTTATAGGGATGTGTGGTATGACAGGTGTATGCTAAATGCTCAAATAAACATCACTTTCAGCCTTGAAACGGGAGGAGGGTAATTGATCTTATTCCTTCTGAATTCAAAAAGTGCACCCCCCCTACATTTAAGAAATATTAAAAATTCCGCCTTACAGTGAACACGCCCATCCCCTCTCCCCTCCCTGCTTCCTCCAAGAAAGGTAGTTTGGTAGATCTGAAGAAACAGCAACAGAAAAATAGAAGTCGAGATACTTTATACTGGCATGTTTTCTTTGAGTTTCTGCTCAGGAAATTTGCACTGTATGTACTTGGTAATGCTACTAGCTCTAGAGTTCGATGACAAGGTATGCTTTGCATATCCTTTGTCCAGAGAGTGTTTTTATATAAGCATCCTCTCAGCATTCTATGGATTGCATAACGATCCTCAGTGTTTACCAGAAGATTTGCAGTTTGAAGAAAGTTCTGTAAAATGCTACAATACCATTTGTGTGGCGAAACTGTCTGAACTGGTTCATTGTGTCATTAGAGCACCATTATTTGTGAATATCAGTTTTCAAGGCTTAAGCAGAAAAATAGACCATCTTGTTTTCAGTGCATCAATTAATTTTATTAATGGAAAGGTTGAATGAGGACTGTGTTCCAAACAGATTGGTTATTGGCTTGCGCAGCCTAGATCTTTCTTGAACTTCAAGATTGCGCGAAACAGAAACTCCTTGCTTCAGTACACTGTGCTTACTATAGAACTAATTTTGCTCTTTTCGCTGCAGCTGCAGTTTCGCAATTCACAATTTCCAGATAATACCTATCCGTATCCGAATCCCTAGGAAGGGAGCTACATGGTTCTTCTCATTGATTAATTTGTATCGATGCAAATGAACCTTGGTAGAAAACTTCTCTGTGACAATATGGTTTTCTGCCTTGAAGGAAATACATGTATCTCTGCTGATCATGTCTTTCAAGTGTTAGCCGTGAAGCATTTGTTATCAATTGTTCATGTTGCATTTCATTAGATTATATGGTTGACAAGCAAAAAGGATATAATCATTCCACTCGTTATCTTATTGGACTTTCTTGATTCTAGAGATTAATGAATCTAAGTTATCTTGTGTATCGTTAATGGTTCTAACAGGCATGCAGTATTACTTATTCATCGTTATTAAGAATTGCCTGTTTTGTAGTGGAGTTGACTACTTCATGCACATTCTCTCCTTTAATTTCTTCGACAGTATCATTGCGTCAATGATCATCACTAAAGGCACTGTTGAGAAAGGAGATTCTCTCATATGTGGTGGAGCATTTGCTAAGGTTTGTTGTTCAATTGTCATAGCTAAATGATAAACTGGGTAGATGGTAATACATTTCATAGGCCCAGGCTCTATTCTACAGGAAAAAAAGGATCTGAATACTGTGCACTGCCCTTCTCAGAATCATCTGAAAGGTGCCCTTTTTGATCATATAAAGCTTTTTTTTGACAGCTTTTTGGAGAAACCGTGACTCAAATCTGACCTTTCCTGTCCCTTTCCAATGCTGCCCTCAAATTCTAGAATAGTCACTATAAGCCCATTGAATAGCTTCCTGCTGCAGTCTAGGGCACAGAGTATTACCCAGTTGTCCTCCAAAGAAATTCTGGGAATATAAAGACCTGAAATGTTTTTATTTTATCTTGAAAGCAGACTTCTGTGCTCTGGCTTATGTCACATCCAGCAGTGTGTTATGTTGGATACAGTCGACTCTCTCTACCTCGCACACGAGAAAACACAAACCACTCAGTAAGAAGTACTAATTTGCTGGTCCTCACAAGCCCAACTCAATGAAAAAACTAATGATAAATCGGGCTCTTGACAGGTCAAACAGTTTTTGACCCGTAGACTTAGCTGTTTTATATAGTCATGGGTCCTGAGCCCATAGTATTTTAAGCATTTCATGCACTTTGCATACATGCCTATATCACGCCAACAAAAAAGATACAGCCATGGTTGACACGTTCATGGAATTCTCCTGTCCTAAATTTTCGGAAAGTATAAAAGTATAGTGTCCAATAGTCACTGGAGGGACATGGGTATGAGTAGTTTAAATGGTAAGTGCTATGATTAATATGACAAAATTTTACATGTTCAACATGTCAAAGGGGAAAAAAGTGGCAGAAATGCAGAACGTTGTCATTTTCTTCTTAAATAGAACTTAGTTACTCCCTGTTTAGTACAAAAGCCTGGCAATATAAAACAAGGACCAAGTGTTTCCTAGAATAGTTAAAGCATGCCACATGCAGTGACTGATTCCACGATCTCCCTCCTAATGCCTGCATATATACCATCATGTAGCTATAATTTGTCCCTTGAAAGTGGCTCGTTTCCTGTGCGTTTAAAGGTTATCACCATTATATTTTTTACTTCAGATTAGGCCAAGACCATAAAACACCTTTCCATACAGGTAGAACAGGCTAGAAGCAGCAACATGTTCTCCCTCTGCTAACCCTAAACCTACTCAGCAAGTCCCCCTCCCCACCATCAAAGGACTCTTAAAAGCAGAGTACAGCTACAGTATTCATATAAACAATGCTTGTCCGCATAGAAATTGATTCACACGACACTTAACTATGATTTATATACCTAAAAACAGCTTTCTATTGGTAAACGTGACCAGAAAGAATCCTTTTCCTTGCACTGGCACAACTGCATCACCTCATCTGAGAGTTCATGTTTGTCTCCAGCTTCCACCGCTTTGAGTCACACTTAATTGCCTGTTACTCTAGGCTTGCTGCATACCAAAGAAACCTTCAGAGAGTAAGCGTAGTTGCTCACTTAGTGCTCAAACTGCTTACGTAACGAAAAGTTAGCACTAACGTCAATCAGAGTTGTAGACCGCCAAAAGGCATCATTTTGAATTTCTGTGAATGCCAAAAGGTGTCATTTGGAGTTTAATGGTTTAGGTCCCCTGGAAGTTTGAGTTGCTGAGAGTCAACTGTGCCTTGTCATTCTTTCTGATTTGTTTCAGGTGAAACAGCTGTTTAATGAGCACTTGCAGCCTGTAGTATCTGCTAGTGTCTCAGATCCAGTTCAAATTCTTGGTTGGAGAGCATTGCCAGCTCCTGGTGACTTTGTACAAGGAGTCGAAAGTGAGGTAAATGACGTTTTTCCTGAGTCAAGTTTCACTGGAAATATCTGTGTATGTTTTTACTAAGGGGAAACCTTTGTGTGCTGTTTTCATCAAATTCATGTTTAGTTGCTAATTTTGATTGAACATTGTTCACCTGTCCTGTATTCATCTTTTCATCAGGCAAAGATCATAGGTACATTGCCTTATGATATAAGGAATATGGAAGGTTGTTTTTCACATTAGTTTTCATTGGGTTTAGTGCATCACTTTCCAAGCTGTAAGATGTGCGGCTTATTGTTTTCAGTCGCTAGTTTTGATTGAACATTGTTTAGTTTCAAATTTTTTGTTTTGCAGGATCATGCTCGACGAATATTACGTGAACGAATGCAGCAGAAGAAAATTGAAGAGAGGCAAGAAATTGATGAGCGTCTATCAAAACGTTTTTTGGCAGCACCTAAAAAGAAAGGGCTCCCGCAAGAAATGAAGTCAGGTCGTAACAAGCGCATCCCCTTACGAACGCTGTTGCGAGCTCAAGCTGCGAATCAGAGCAAAGAGGAGAAAGCTCAAGAAGCAGAGACTCCGAAGGTTGAATGTATTATTAGAGGTAAGGTTATGTGCAAGTGAATCTTTGTAATGTTTTGAGCTAAAATCCTATTGTCTAATCTGCTTGTTCCAAAATTGATGGATGATGGTGGTAATTGCAAGTATCCAACAAGTACTTTTGACTATTATGACTCACGCTATCACTAAGACTTAGATGATTACATTGATCCTTGTAAACAGTATCTGGTGGCTGTGAACTTCACACGCTCAGTCTGTGTTGGTGGATTCTCACGTGAAGGAATATTATTTCTAGTAGACTAAAGTTTTCTGTCAGGTACACTTGGCAACAAATTTTAACATGTCTAACCCGCTCTTTGGTGCATTTGTATGCAATTCGTAAGCTGTATTTCTGACTGATGTAGTTCTTGTGTCATTTTCTCATTGCAGCTGACATGAGCGGCTCCTTGGAAGCTATTGTCAATGTTCTGAGTACATTCCATTCGAATGACATACAGCTGAATATCATTGAAACTGGTGTAGGAGGAGTTACAGAGAGTGATTTGCGTCTAGCAGATACTTTTAGCGGTAGGATACATTAAAGAGTACTGACTTCCAATATTGTTTTCTTGTTCTGAGGTCGAACTGAGACTTCTCCCCGCAATGAAGTTTTTTTGTGTCACATTATGAATGCATTGTAGGGCTGCTATTTGCTGCTGGTAGCCTGCTTATAATTTGCCAAGGGACTTCATATCATGGCTGTTTCTTGAACAAAATGCTAGACTTTCAGCTTTACTGTTCACAGAGGAGAAAGAACCTTTCAGTTTTAGTACCCAACAATGCGATTTAAAATTTTCGACATAAGACAAATTAATGTTATGCTGTGAGTGGCCAACATAAATCCTGTTCAGCTGACAATTCTTCTTGACTATTAATTACAGGTTTGATTGGTGCAATCATACCGTCTTTACTGTTGTTTGTAAATCTTTTCCATTAGAAACTTGCATTAACCACTAGCAGCAGCAGAATCAGAATTACCAGCTATCTCCAAATCATTTATCAGTTTTTCTTGACTGTCAATGGCTGTGGCGTTGGTAGTCAACAGAAAATTTTATGCATGCATGTATGCAATATTGATGCTCTCTTAGCCTTGTTTCACGTGACGTGTCTGCCTGCTGTTTTGCTTTTTGGGTCCTGTTTTAGTGGAGTAGTCCTATAAACTAAGGTGTTTCTGTTCTTCTATCTTTCTATCCTTTTATCATCCTGGTCTTCCATTTGTCCATCTGTCTGACTCCCAGTGATGTTTTGTGTCTTTGTTTGTGTAGGTATTATCTATTGTTTCAATACCATACCATCGAAGGATATTCAGCGTCGTGCAAATGAACTGCAGGTGTCACTCAGATATTATGACGTGATCTACAAGTTAATTGAAGATGTCAAAGTAAGTGATGTGTACTTCATTCAAACGTTAGAGTATCTCTCCTTGCGTTTCTTTGCTGTTGTTCAGACCCCAGTTTCTGTAGCTCACCTTAGGGCGCAGCTTCGTCTCAACTTTAATGCAAAGTTTTGCTTAGAAGACGAACTTAAAGTAATACTTTTGCGCTGAATATACATGTTTGCACTTCATAGAATTTAGATGTTTGGTTAGCTTTACCTTTTGAACCTCAAAAGAGTTCTACGCTGATGATTTTTGCACTCAATATAAAACCACATAGGATACCACCCATAAGTTTACAATGGCAAAAAATGTACTCAACATCAAAATGATGAATTTAAGATTGCTGTTTTTAATGTCCTCGCATATGCTGAATTCTGGTTGTATCTTTTTGAACGCAGTATGATCATGTTATAGGATGAGCTTGCCAGCCGACTTCCGTTTGTGCCAAAAGAGACTCTTGTTGGTGAAGGTGTTGTTTTAAAAGTTTTCCACCTGACTGGCAAAAGGAAAAACGTTGCTGCTGGCTGCCGTGTGAAGTATGGTTACCTGCAGGGGAACTTACCACATGTTTGGCGAGTTGTACGAAATGGAGAGATAATCCACGAAGGTCTGTACTGGCAGCTTTTGCTCTTATTCTTTTTGCGCACTTTGCATTGGAGTAAAGAAAATTTCTTGATGAAAATGGCCTACCTCATGCCTTTGTATGGCATGACTCAAGGATCTTTAATAGTGTTTACTATTTCTGTGACTTTTTTACTGTTTTGGGACCCTACGTTGGCTCCTGCCAAAATAACAGTGCTTGTCTCCCAGTAAAGACTTTCCCTGCACCTTTTCTCCTTTATCATTATTTTTTTGCCAGTGTGAGAGTGCTTCTGTATAATCCACTTGCATTTTGCCAATGCTAGTCCGAAATCTTAGTGTGAGTTTTAGTCTGATGATCCTGCATGGAGATTGTCTCAATTGTCATTTTTCTTCTGGTAAGCGTGAAATTCCTAAAGGCAAAGACGGGTAGGGGCTCAGTAAAACCTAGCACCGAGTGGTAGTGAAGCGATGAGCAGAGAACGAATCCACAATTCGAGAAGATCTTCACTTCACCAACTGAATACCATTTTTCAACTTTATGATGAGAGATGTGCAATTCTGGTGATGTGAATATCTTAGTGGATTACTCTGTAAATGTGGATTTTGAAAATAACAGAAAACCAGCGTGTAGTGACTGACAATATGAGGGTAAGCTATGAGAAACTCAACCGTAAAGCCTGGTTTTCACTGATCGTAAGCTCATTGTAAGATAGTCATAAGATAGCAGGAACGCTTTCAGGTGCATGCCAACTTCATTGTTCCTCCAGTTACGATGCAGATCTTTATCTCATCGTAGCGAGGAAAAACGTTTTCCTCCTTACGATGAGATAAAGATTGCCATCATAACTTAAGTATGTAACATGACTTAAATTTATGAAGAAAGACATTAGCCATCGTAGACATGTGCGATAAGTGTCTTACGATTGGCTTACGATCAATGAAACTCAGGCTTAAGATGACAAGCGCTGTACTCACCTGTTTCCTTTAACAGAAATAGGTTGATTGATGGAAGGCTACTTGAAGAACCCACAATGACCTCATGTACCAGCTGTGCGCAAAGATGTATTATTACATGCAGAAATATGCTGCAATCTCAATTAAAACTGTCTGCAGCAATGATTGACAAACCATGGAAAGGTTTGTAATAATTTCTGTTGGCTGATAAGAACACCCGTGCACCTGGACTTAGCATAGACATAGCTTTGGACAATATTTGATAAGATGCCAACACTTAGCATTAAAGAGGGAAATTACCTGTGATGCCAATCTAGAATTAAGCAGATATTAAACATAACATGGCAGATCAAAAACAAATGCCGACAACCAACATCACACTTGATTGCTCACAGAGTAGGGCGCAGGAAAATTTGCTTGTCTCTTAATTTTATTTCACTCTTTGGAAATAGCTTTTGATAAGTTTCGGTTTCCTGATTTTTTGTGCATGGGATGATGTTTATGACATCATCATAGTGGTGCTTTTATGTTTAAAATATTTATGCATCTTTTAGTAACAGCCGATTTTCCTCATTTGCAGCACTCACATATTTTTTATTTAGGAAATTTGCTATGCATAATACTTTTTTGCATATTCTGTGTTAAAAAGATGCTAGATTCTGAGCTGATTTTGATCACTGTTATGCTTCCTTTTGTTCATGCTAGTTTAAACGTGATTAAGGGTGCTACAAATATGTATCACAAAATCTATTAGGTGTGGCTATTCATTGGCCAATTGGATACTTTTGGTTGCATGCTTTATGGATCTTCAATCATCTCACATCAGGTTGCCAGGAACCTCCACATGTGCTCTGATCTGCTTGATATTGGACTCATTGCAAGTTTTTTTTCTGTTCAATGTATGTTTGCCCTTTTGCATTCAGGTAATCTGAAATCTTTGAAGCGTGGGATGGGAGACATTGATGTGGCTCGCAGAGAGACAGAGTGTGGCGTTACACTGGAGGGTTTTGAAGATTATTTGCATGATGACGTAATCAGATGTGTAAAGGTTGAACAAGTTAAAGCAGAGCTTGATTGGGACTTATAGCACCTATTCCGTGCCTTGCTGTTTGGTGAGTGGGAGATTTTTGTTAAATAGAAAATGTTTCATTATAAGGTAATTGGTGTGGATTGTAAATTTCGGTGTATGTATGGCATGTAGATGTGCATGGTTAGCTTTTCTTGCATGACACTAGAATGTGCTTGCTAAAGTTCTTCATGAAACGTTTTACTACCTCACGAAACAATGGCAATTTTCATGGACCTCTTTGTAAACAATTATCTTAATAATTGGTGTAAATTTTGGAAACACCAAAGGCAGAGAAGCTATGTTTTGGGAGATGTTTTTACTCTGAGGTTCATGGGGTGCCTTATTCGCCCCCCACTTTATTTAATTAATTTACCCTGCCTCAGCTCTAACTCCTCTAAAGGAGGAAAGTTTCGTTTTTATCGTTTGTATCATTTGTGTTGTTGTGCAGGAAAAGGATGCCAAACCATGCAAGAAATTGGATCTTGTTGAAATGCTTTACTTAATTCATTTTCATGATGAATCGTGTGCTTCTTCGTGATAGCAAGATGAACTGTGCATTGATGTCGACTCCATACCTTTACTTTACATTTCTGCCAAAGGTCTTCAGCATTTTCAAACCAGTCTTGCTGGTGTTAAGGTGTATGCTGGTGTACAGCTACAGCTTTTATTTGTTGGCTGCTGGAGGGTTGGATGTTCGTGTCTGCGTGCACCCCTCCAAACTGGGGTTTTATTGTATCTGAAGTGTGAACTTTTGGCATACATAAAAAAGATGTGTAGTACAAAGTTACATACCAATGTTGGTGCTTGGTTGACTTTCCAGAGGGCTTCCTAAGTGGCATTATACTGTTATTGGTTGGGAAACAATATATGTAAAGACCTGCTGATGGCTAGCCTGCTCGCAAACTGCTCGAGAAGTTCAGCTTCTCTCACAGTCTGCTCACCTTCGTACGCTAATGCAATTTT
>JAOBRC010063347.1:0-15580 GCA_027575255.1 Scolionema suvaense | reverse complement strand
GAATAAATTTACCCCCAGGTGAACTTTCGAAAATAGCTTTGAAACAGCTTTCGGTAGCAGGCTGCCACTGATTTCAATTGTGTATTATTATATTATGAATATTCACGCCAAATTTGGTGCAAATTGCTCTGATGTTTATCTATATTCATGCCAAGTTCTATGTTTCCTGCCTCAGTATTTTAGAAATAGGGGGGGGGGGTAATTTTATCCCCCTCCCGGCCTTCTAACGTCCATCAAAAAGCCCAACCAGAATAGGGTTAAGCCCTGGAGCAGCAGTACGAGATCGAAATTTGTGGTGAACGTGATGCGCTTGCGCAAATTTTTAAAGGATTATATGTTAGATAAGCTCAAAACGTAGGAACTAGAAGGTTTTAGACATAAATTTACCCTTCAAAAACATCTTACAATCTGTGGCATCTTCAGGACGTACAACAATTTCAACCAGAATAAATCCTTACAATGTTAACTAACACAGAGTCACAAAAGGATTTAAGAATTTGCTCCCATACAGAGAGCTGTCAGGACTAAGAGAAGGAGTAACTTCACACAGGACGCATATGTCACAGATCTCAAACAAAGTATTAAATACAGCTCCTGTTCCCAAAACAAAATCTGCAGTATTTAACAGAATTGCTTCTATGCTCCTTAATATGAAAGAAGGAGAAAGCACAAAACTTTGTGGTGCAATTCATGATCTAATATTGGGAAGTTGTTTGATCTTTGTGCATTCATGAGAAAAAGTGCTGCAATCCAACGAGAAAAGAATGGCATCTTAAAAGGAATTGTTATCCAATGGACGAAGACAGTCAAAAATATCCTTAATGCCATGCCAAAATCAATAAGTGACCCATAATTTTGATAATAGTACGAATAAGCACCCCCCTCAAACATGTGCCCACCCCAGAAGCGAAATTATTGAATAAGCACCCCCTTGGATAAGCGCCCACCCCTCTAATAAGCGCCCACCCTTCAGTCTTCAGAAACCGGTACCTAATTCGAATTTTCGACAAGATAATATTTGAAAGGTGATTTAGTAAGAAATTTTGAATAAACACCACAGTTATTATTTTAGCATACATTCTTATTGTTAACTTTTTCATCATACAAACATGGGAACATTATTTTTTTAAATTGTTTGTAAATCTGTCCTTTAAATAAGCGCACCCCTCAAATAAGCACCCACCTAAAGCTCCAAAAATTTAATAATATTAATAATATACTTACTTACTCGAGGCATTACGGTAATAGCGTTAATAGCACTGACTTCTCCAGTAATCTGTTTCACTGGTCTGAAAGACTGTTTGGGCCGGATGGCAGCCTCTCTTCTATGTGTTCACTTGCTCAGCTAGCTTATGTGCAGAGACCATAAAGCAGTTTGCGCAGCTTCGTGACTGAGTCCAAAACAATGATTGATGAGGAATTTAAAACAAACATCACCCATCACAAAACAAAGAATATTATCTCGGAGAATGTTCAAGACTGTTGGGTCGTATCAAATCATGTTCGGCGGAGTTGCAACAAACATAGCCTACTTGCCAAAATCAAAACAGTCCACGGCAAACTTTCATGATCTAATCCACACGAATACTCTCTTATAAGCAGCGATTTACATACACATGTTCTCTCATGGACAATAGAAAGGTCTGAAATCAAAAGATGACAGGTTTCACGCATGATATGTTTTGCTTGGCATGTATGTGCTTGATGTAGTCAGGCTTCTCCCTGAGGCACGCACCATCGTGCATGTGCATGCTGGCTAGCTATGAGCGTTATTTTTTGTCAGTCGTCCCGCAGGCAGATTCCTCACGCAACAGAAAATCGTGCGGGTCCCATCTAGAATCACATCAAGAATCGCATCTAGAATTAGCGCATGAGTCTCTGAAAACCGACTTGCTCCACTAGTGACTTGCACAGCATAGTGGGTCTTTTGGAAGACTAAGTCGTTGATGCAGTATTATAATAAACGAAATGACAAGAAGCTGCATACAATACAACATAATTGTTGCTCAATTCTCACTGGATATTTCGCTCTATACCTAGAGAGCATCATCAACAGTAATATCCAGTGAGAATTCAGCAACAATTTTATTGTCTTGTATGCAGCTTCTTGCCATTTTGTTTAAAAAGTTAGTGCCCGATCTAAATTAGTCAACGCAGTATTGCAGTTACCATCGACACGCATTTGAAAATCTTTCACAAGAAGTCCTGTATCATGACACCTTATTTGGAAATTTCATAATGGGGCCAGAGTGATGGTTATGATGGAGGAGCAACACCGGAGAAGACCACTTGATTGCATGCCTGGTTTGGGGTTCGAGGACATAAAGCGTCCCCCATGCTGCAAGGAAAATTTGGTCGTGCGGGCACTGCAGCCATGACTCTAGTTACGTGCGCGATAAATAGCGCAGGCATACGAATACTCCTGGACAAGCCTTCAATGTGAAACTCGACTTTGCATTCTAAGATGATTAGAAACTACGAGTACACACTCCTACATGATGGATCAAAGATGCATTTACAGGAAACAGCCCTCAGAATAAACGATGGCATTCAGCTTTGCTGTCGTAAATGCTGTTAAGAAATAATCTATGGCGGCAAACAAATGCTTCCAATGCTATTTCCCACAAACACATATCTTTCAATCAATTTCTTGCAGTTGAAATACTATCTAGTTATGCTTGGGCTGAAAAGACTGGTGGACTCACTATATTTCCCAGCAGCAGGTGCCATTTTGAACTAATGCTTCCGCTACTATGAAGCCATCTAATTCTTAAGGGCACTACTGGGAACTAAGATGACTGCACCGCAGGACAGCATTGCGATCATTTGCGATAACGCTACCCGTTCATTCTATTTCTGTTCCGGCATTAGCATGTCAACATCTTCAACTGTCTTTGAATTGCTGGCTGCACATGTCAATTATTTTATTTGTCACCTGGTTGCTAAGTCGCAATGAAAAAACTGACTGAAAAAGAGCAATCCTTGGAGAGCAGCACTTGCGCCACTGCCGTTATCCTTAAGTTAATTCCCAAGGAAAGCTTGACACCAGAAGAAATCATAGCACATGAGACCATTTCCAGATGTGTATCAATCTGAACAGATCGATGTCCGGATATACAGATGGCAAGACTTGGTAAGAAAATTACATGGGAAATCATAACACCAACAAAACACGTCAAGGCGAGGATCTTACGTGAACGTTCACAGTGGATTTTACCGGTGCAGAAGTTTAGCACTTTTCAGCTACTCCAGCTATCTCTAACCTATCAATGTCCTTGGCAAATCAGCTTCTCAGCAGATATTCCGGAAAGCCTACGACCTACAGAGCACACACTCCACAGGAAGACAACTAATCTAAAGCCAGCATGAAAAGTACGAAAAACGGTGCAACAGTTTTGTGAAGAACTCTATCTCAGCAAAGGAATACATTCACACACCGTGGATTGCAGTTGATCTTCATCACATGTTGTCCCTGCCCACGTGTTGTGTTGCTTCAACCTACAGAGAATGATATCTGAGTAAAACAAAACATATAAACATCAACAGCACTGATAGGCATGTGAAAAAGAATTTTGGTTTCCCATAATCAAACTGAACCTGTAAAATAGCCATCAATGGGCGACTGAAAACTTCACCAATTTACTCCTTGGACATATGCCAGTTGCCCAACACATGAACTATATTGGGTGGGAACTTCCCAATGAAAAAAGACAATGTTGCATGTTCTTTCTTCATTTAAAAGAATTTGTACCTAGCTGCAAACATTGTGATCGTTTAGGATAAGTAAAATTTCCCCCGTCATCATGGTAAGATGTAGGACAATGAAGAAGAAAGAAAGCCCTCTGGTGATAGCCAGAAGGCAGGTCTTAATAAAGCTAAGCAACGCACGCATTCATTTCAAATAATTCCGTCTGTAAAAGAGCATAAAAGTTAATAAATTCGAACCCAAAGGAATTTATTGCGCAATCATTTCTCAGCATTTATTTAACTTTTTACCGGCTCTCTATATCACAGGAGTTCCAAACAATAGAGGAAAGAGTTAACCATATTAACCCTATTAAGGCGGAGGGGGGCGGATTCCACCACTTTCGCGCTACGATCCATGTATAATTTTTCCCGCTGCACATTTTAAACCAGTTTCGGGCGGTTTTTCCAAGTTTTTAATACTTAATAATATAAAGCCTAGGTTTCGTTGTCGGGTTTCTAGTCAATTTTGCCAGATGAAGAGATTTCTAGGGCGATTTGAGTGAAAAAACGCCCCAATTCTCCACAATCTATACTTACCTATCTTGAAAAAGCCTTGTTGTGCTTGAAGTATAGATCCAGGAAACCCCATTTTTGTTTCATTTTACTCCCTAGTAACAGGGTGAAGCTACGTGTAAGTTTCATTAGCATTGGATTATGTTCAGGGTAATTACAGGTGGCAAAACGACTGCCGCAAGAGTTTTTGGCAAAATGATGCAAATTTGACCTATCCTGAAAAAGTGTACCTTACAAAATGCTTGATCAAGACTACTGTAGGGACTCGGAGAGAATCATTTTAAGTTTATTCCTAATAGGTTGTTTTAGATGCTGTATCAGTTTCATAGCCTAGCAGGTACTTTACAGGTACTTTTGGGAGGGTGGTAGAATCTCCTCCCCATCCCCCGGCCGCACACCAGCCAAAAAAGTCCGGTTAGAATAGGATTAAAGGAAAACAATTTTGTGGGTTTGGGGCAATGTGAAAAATTGAATTCTTTTCTCTACGAAAAAGTGCAAACAAACCCGATACTTGATTCTTGGAAAATTTATCAATCACCAAACTGCCAGGATAAATTCCTCAAAAACGTATATAGAATTTCGAAGACTTAAAAGAAAAATGCATGATGGGTATTTAGGTTTGGCCAAAGTGTTATATAATAATAATATAAGAGATAGGTGTCTCCAGCCTATTGTTTTTAGCTAGAGGCATCATCAAACACCATGAGCATGTCTAAGCAAGAAAGGTATCTCTACATTTTGGAGAGCGGTTTCACAGAAAATCCCTGAATTCTTCGCACGTTCCACTTTTCTGCTGACCTGCATAATTGCTGCTTCAATGTCATGTCAGCAGAATCATGAAACGTTGCAAATTTCATGACACTGACTAAAGCACATCAATCAATAATGTCAAGCGATGTGCTCAATCGTGCACAGAAAAGTAAATTACAACCATTACCCAGCATGAGACGTATGTGCTCAAATTAGTCTGTGCAAAAACTGCCCCTCCTAGAGTAAGCGCTCATTCTGGATCCTTAAAAATTAAATAAGCGTCCGTTCCGGCCATTAGGTAATAATGTTCATACTTAGACAGACTTTTAATACAACATCAACTAATATTAGAACCATGGAAATGTGGCAAAGCAAAGGAGTCAAAGCTCTAAATAATGCAACATATTTACAATTCATGCCATCACTACCATTGCTCTCAGTTTCACACAAAAAAACTTCAAAGAAGATATGAACAACATAAATTGAGCATAAATTTCAAACAAAAGTTTCCTGTATATGACGCAAGGTCCGTATTAGAAGTGCTCTTCAGCCGTACAGTATGATTACAAAAAGTAATCAACAGACTTGAAAACATGTTTGAAAAACTCTCAAAAAAGCCACTTCTGTACACACTTTTTTTCTAAACCGAAACCAGATCTTTTTTTGTATTTAGAAGGTGCACTTGTGCAGAAAATTCTAGTAGCGAGGACAAGCTAACTTCAAACTGTTTATTTATTTGTTTGTTTATTTTCCGACTAGTAAGCATGGCCGTCAGATACTTTAATGGGATTAAATTTCGCAGGGAGTAAATTTCGCAGATTTCGCAGATTTGGATGTCATCCGTGAAATTAAGTCCCAATGGAAATTTGAAAAGGGCTAATCCGCGTAATTTATTCCCTGCGAAATCTTAAAATTTCGCGGATAGGCACAACCGCGAAATTTAATCCCCACGAAATTTAATCCCATTAAAGTACACCTGTGACCCAATCAGCGATTTTAAAGGTTTCTTGATTTGTCGACAGCACTAGAAACTGTTCCCTTTTGTTATGAGTAGTAAACATGCTGACTTATTCCAGTTTGCTAGCTTAGTGCACCCGGGACCTGATATCGCTATTTATTGGAGCAAACACCAGGTGTGACCCAATCAGCAATTTTAAAGGTTTCTTAATTTTAAACCCATCAGAACTTGACCTTAAACGCGTTTAAATCAGCATTTACTACATAAACGCGGTCCATTTAGAACATAAATGCAGTCCATTGAAATCTAAACGCGATCCGTTTAAAGTCTAAATGCAGTCCGTTTAAATCTAAAAGCAGCCCGCTTAAAATCTAAACGCAGTCCGTTTAAAATCTAAACGCAGCCCGTTTAAAATTTAAACGCAGTCCGTTTAAAATCTAAACGCAGCCCATTCAAAACTTAACTGCAGTCTGTTTAAAATGTGGTCCATCTAAAGAGAACAGTCGCATACAATGTAAACAAGTTACAAAGATATTGATAACGAGGATACAAGTTTTGCTGCTTCAACTCTCTTTGTATGAAGTAGCACACTTCATACATGTTGCTTTCGTAACAAATTCTTGTGCACACAAGGTCGAGGGTTCGAATCCCACCGGCTGCTACTGGTAAGCGCAAAATCCCTTAAGGCTATGACGGGTAGAGGCTCAGTAAAACCTAGCACTGAGTGATAGTGAAGCGATGAGCACGAATCTACAATTCGAGAAGACCTTCACTTCGTCAACCGAATTCATACTGATTGTCTACCTGGCTCTAGACGGCTACTTGAACAGAGGATCATCATGATATTGTTGATTGGATGATTAGAGGTGACAACATCTTCCAGTATCAGGCTTTTCATTAAGGGGCATGCAATCGCACAAGCACAATGTTTCATATGCCAACGGCGAATCTGGTGTGCAACTACTCATCGTGTTCATCTCTGCCATTTACGAATGAATCAAGATATATAGATTTTATAGTCCATGGCATTCAGGAAGTCTTGCATGAGGCCCTTTCCTTCACTGCCAAAGAGAACTGAGAGAAAAGTGCAGGGAGCAATGTACCAAACACAAGGACTCAGATAAAGAATGTGCAGACAAAGGTTTGAGAGCTACATTGTATGCAGTGGAAAATGGAGGAAAAGACTTACCAGTTGTATCTCTAAGATCATGTCTTATTGCACAAGGCTTTCAGAATAGAAAGGCTAGGAGGGTATGGCATTGCAATTTTCGTTTTCGATTTTGCTGAAGCAGAGAATACATATGCAGTGAATGGTGTGGCATGGCACAAGTGTCGGTTCTCCAGTTGGGGAGATTCCCTATTCAACCACTAAAGGAAGACACATAGGATTATCGGTGTCACCAACCACCATGGCAATGAGTTTAGAGTCTGGGCACTACACTCTCTATATTCATGACAATGTTTGGTGATTATGTAATGATTTGGCACTTTCATCTTTGTTGAACTTTCTCGTAAAACAATGAAATAGCAGACACAAGTTAGATCAAGAGAAGAGTGGTTTACTGAAAATAGCGGTTTACTGAAAATCAAACTTTGCTCCAAGTAGTACAGTGTTCTTACCCAAAAATTTATGGTGCTTCTTGTACGGCATCACTTCTTGCAGTCTTTCCTAATCAACCCTTGATCGTATATGATGGCTAGAATCAGACCACCAGGAAATGTATATCCTGCTTCGTCAAAATCCTCTCACTCAATAGGTATCAATTCAATTTTGTTGGCTTAGAAAATGGCTTAGGTTCTGCATATGTGCCTGTTTATGAAAGTAATACCAGGTCATTACAATGCTAGCAGGTAATATTGGCAAAATATTTAAGAGAAAAACGAAAACCTCCATATTATTTAATTCCACTATTTTAGAGCTCTATCATGCCGGTCACAACTAACTTCATACAAAATCTCTTGAAATAGTTTTTGTATGACACAAAAAATTCATGAGGATTAGTAAAAGTAAAAAATAATGCACAATTTAGTTGATGTCAAGCAATATTCATCCTATGTTGCTGCAGTAGCAGGCTTTGACAATTGCAGAAGAACAGCTGTACATGGGCACGTACATCTCCAACAAAGTTGGTGTACACAATATACAAAAGTGCATAACTGTGTTTTAATTCACATACACCTAAAAGTACAAATACATAGAGTTCCAATGGTTGTCCCCTCATTCTGACTTCAGGACGCACTGAAGGTCACACTGTACAACAGTTGTTTGCATTTGATACCTCAATGCTACACAGGTAGGAGGGCACTAGTCAGTTGCAGGTACGTATTACAATAAGTGTGCTATTGAATGGCACAACTTGCTAGCATTGTGATATTGGACATTGTTGAAGGCAGTGTTTTTTTTCAGTCTGCTGAGAGGCTGATTATTGTATGTACAGATTGGGAGTTATATGGAACAAAAACGTTTGGTGTATGTGGAGAAGTATGCCTAGCATGTTCTTGTCATACACCGCCTAAAAGTATCTGTACTAACGTATTCCGCATACAGTAATTGTTGAAGCCTGAGTAGACATCATAAGTCACTTCACATTTTTAAATTCTAGTCCAAATTGTTCATACCTATGCTGTGTACAATATGTCTCTCTGCCACAGACAATGTTTACCGGAATTAGGTTGCTATTGTTGCAACAAACAAAAAAACCACCATAATGCCAATATTGCCAGGCGCATGATTAATTCTTGACGCATAAGGGTGGGCCCTTATTTGAGGGAGGTGCTTATAGAGAAAATAGGTTTGGAACTATATAATTTAAAAAGAAAAAAGTGTTCCCAAGTTCTTATAATGAAAACGAAAAAATGAGAATGAACGGCAGAACGAACTGTGGCATTTATTCAACATATCTTCCCTGTCAATCATGTTCTTGTCAAAAATTGGAACGAGCGCCAGTTTTTAAAGATTGAAGCGTACACGCTTATTTGAAGGGTGGGCACTTATTTGAGGGGGACACTTACAAGAGGCATTATGGTATTTCAAAATTAGTTCAAATGAAATATATGAAGAAACCTTTAACACAGGACAAATTCACCAACATAAAATATCCAGACAAGCTATCCTTTCCTACATACATTTGTGTGCTTAGATGCAAAAAAGATAGCTTCTCAAAACGCACAGATATTTTCTCAAAATCTATTTATCTATTTTCCATTTAATGTGGCCAGTGGAGAAAGGTTATGAATGAAGCCCTCAATACATACCTTTCATTGCGCACTCTCTTATACTTTTCAATATGAACCTGTCGCAGCTCTGGTTCAACTGAAATATGAAAATAGAAACATCAGCATACAAATAATCCTAAAAACTCGGAGCGTCTGAATAAAGGTTTATGTGCAGACAGATTGTCGAGTTGTTAAAAAAGTTTCAACTAGGTATTAATCCAAATAATTTAAGCGACCTACATTTTTACGAGTTTTTGGCTTCTATGCCGAATCAAGTTTTTATTATCTTTTAGACACCTTAGGCTTCAAATCAAAGTAGTCCCCTAAAGGGTCCAAAGCCCAGGAAGTTGAAGCTTATTTCACCTGCTGAAGTTTCTAAACCAACACGTCAACAAAACTTAATCAAAAAACAAATCCTTTTCCGATAGAAAAATGTAAAATATTGAAAATACACCAAAGGAAGAGAGTGAAACACTGGAAATTCACAAATAGAATAATGCTTATTGCAGAAGGCAACAAGAGCACGGGCTTGCACCTTAAGAGTCACACATCTTAGGTCTCACTGAAAACACAAAAGCTGTACATGCACTTTCTGGCCAAACAAAAACGCATAGCCAACACTGGATCAAATTTACTTTCTTTCCAAACACCATAAAATGCAACACAACAGAGTCATGTCACAATACTCTGTTATCTTTCCAGTACTTCATTCAATAGTAGTTCATTCTCAATTCTACCTCTTGATTCATTGTCAATAACATTTCTGTGGTCGCCACAGAAATTTTCTACTTAAATTGACACCTTAGCCAAACACAGATGTTGTTCACCAGCCAGTCAAGGTACATTACATGGAACCTTTCGCTACTCAAACTATGTGGAACACCTGGCAGTTTGACTATACTTCAAGCCAATCCAGTCTCACAAGTTCCATCAATGAAAATCTTTGCCACTTTTGGTGCTAACAGCGGTCCCCAGAGCCCAGCCAAAAAAGTGGAAGCAGAAACTGTCTCCTGCATCCAATTTTCAGGAAGTAAGCTAATTTTTAATCTACGGTTAATCATATAACCAATCTGTGGGTGCTCTAACAACACCAAAACAAGTGATGCATGTGCTAAAACTGATGTTAGTGAAACTAGCACCCACAAATAAAAAAATGATCTTACTTTATTATTAGACGTCACTAAAATATGGGCCAGTGGAATACACACCCTGTTGGAAAATTTCAGCCAGAGGAGATGGCCACCAGAGGAATCCCTGATATGTCTATTTGGAGTTCATCAGTAGGTACCTACAGTACGTTTCCCTGGCGTATCCTCAGCTCGGAGAGTATGTGTGCACACTGAGATCATAGATGACTCAAGGCATGAAAACTGTGAGTCATGGATGACTCAAGTAAACTTTAGCAGCGATCAAAAGCATATTTAAACAAGTACATGCCTACTGGATCATAGCACTCAGAACTGACTGAAGATCGCTTGAGAGACTTATTGGAGAGGAGCAATGGCTGCATGCCAGCTGATTTTCTCAGAACAACCACTGCATTCACAGAAATAGAATATTATCTTCAACTCACTGGTTCGAAGGCGGAAGAGTGATGCCTTGTAGGCATCATAAGACAGGACAGATCCATACTTATCAAACTGCGGCTTGCTTTTGGATAGTAGTCCTTTGCCGAAGAAGCCCTATCATAGAACAAAAAAGAAATTTAGTCAGAAATCTTTCTTCAGCTTAATAAGCAAAAGTACACTCTTGAACTTACCTCCATGAATATATCCATGAAAGCAACAATATAGCACCTTTACTGGCTTGTGCAGATTATAGACCGGAACTTAGGAACTGGAATGTCAGCCTCCTGGTTACAAAGGCACCCTCAATAAGTTATTGCTTTTGCTGTATTATAGTGAAATACCTTTTGACTTCGTAAATATCCCCGAAGAAACTTTCCCTGATTTCGTACTTTGGAGGCCAATCTGTAAAATTATATTCCTTTTTCTTACATCCAGAGATGCACAACCACGAAAATTCATTCCTGTAAAAACACCTACTGAAATAAATTTGTCAAAAAATTTCATAAAATCCTGAAATCAATGGCCCTGGAACCAAGGCAGTGCCGCAAAAAATTCTTCCCTAACAAACTTTAATAAGCTCACAGGACAGTATACATACATTCCAATCAAATGCGGAATATATAGCTACAATTTTGAGTAAGATTTTAGCTTACACATGCATCCCAGTGGAGATATCCACCACTAGTCTGTTTTACGAATCAAACAAGGCTAAAGGATACACATCTTTATTGTGTTTTCAAGAATTGTGCGCCAGACCATTCCAAATTCGGTTTCCTTACCGTATTATGATGTATAGTTCTGGAAGTTTATTTTTCAGAAATAACTAGCATGCTGGCGTCCTGAACGGGCCTGTACTAGCCTGGTTAAAGGCAAGGTATGCAGAACGTTGCAATAAATCACATTTTTCGCAGAGCAGGCATCATGACACTGACAACCTCACAGAAATAGCAAGATATTCACCGTAATGGTAGATCTTACAAAACCATGAATACTACTTTTCCTTGGAGTGAAAAAGCTTAACCCTATTTAGGGGAGGGGGGCAGCGTGTTGTGTGAGCCTGCTCAAAATGCCTATGTGAAATAGAATGGAGCAGTGCCAGACTACTCCAAGAAAATTTTCATAACTTTTGAACTACTAATCTAAACATCCTCAAATTTGGACACAATGTGCATGAGGAATAAATGTTAAAAGCTACCAAGACTTAGACACATACGTAAAGCAATTCAAAAGTTATCAAAACATTACTGAAGGGGAGGTAAATCTACTTCCCCCACCCCCATCCCCCTCAATAGGGTTAAGCGGATCTTCTTCAATGTTACTTCAAAGCTTAATACTTTTCGTTGTCCTTCTGATTCTCAATTTTGGTTATCAGTGATGTCGTATAGGACTGATTATTAAGGTCCCAAGATTTCTGTGGCAACTGAACATTTAACTAAGGCTTCTTTTGAGCATCATGAGCGACATATTACACCTTACCTTGAGACAAAACAAAATTTAAATCTACACATGTGTTCAACGAGGAGCATATAGACAAGAAAGATGGGATAATTCCACTTGGTCTGACCATACGTCATGCATAATTATCATTCGGAAACAAAACGGTAGCAACAAAAAAATTCTGAATGACTTTGGAAGCAGAGATCTCTGGAATGACAAAAGCTTTCGTGAAAGCTACTGTCATATTTTGGAAGGCTTTATTACCATGAAAATCAACATCAGGCCATATCTTAGCTTAAATTAGGTTGCGAAAATCGCACATAATGTCCTAGAAAATCAGAAATAAGTATGGTCACTTATGTCCTTTTCTACAAACACAACACTATCAGGCATTTATCCAAGCACTTTTTGTTACTACCGTTTTTGTTTTGAAGATTGAGTTTTTTAACAAGAGATAATATCACATGCATAAGTAATAGTAAATAGAACATAGGTACTAGGTAGGTATCCATAGTTCTAGCAATTTTCCAGACACACGTGCAATGCTTTCCAAGTGGGTTTCAGGGCAAAACCCTGGTACTTTTTCCATTTCTAGCTTCTCCCTGAGCCTGAAATTGCTCTTATGATCCGAGCTTGGAATGTGTACAAGTTCTGAAAATTTATTGAGTAGATTGAGTTTCAAAACTCAATCTGAAGATTCAGTTTTTACTACCGTTTACCGGTAGTTAAAAAGTGATTGGATAAATCACTGCACTATGCATAAATATTTGTGCCCTTTTTTACAGATTCCCAATGCTACCCCACAGTTTCAGAATGTACCTTGAGTATAGCCCAGCGTATATTGCTCTAGGACACAGAAAAGGGGTCGGAGTAGACCTTTCGTGGCAAATAAGTGCAGAAACACACATTCTGGATTATCAGGTCTCTTTTTTAAAAGAAAACAAAGTGCCATGATCTGGATGATGTGATCGAAAATGCAATCATTAATGTGCAATCGACGACTAATCACTAATAACTATCTTCCCTTTTCTGCTGATTTTGTCAATAGTTGCTATTTTATTGAAACAAGACTAGAGATGTTATATGTACCATCTGTTCATAGGTGTAATCAACAACACAATGCATTAAGATTTGAACTCAGAAAAGATACTGTCAAGTAACGCAGGAAGACTAAGTTCAAAAAGAAGCTTAAGGATACTGTTAACCCTCGGAGAACGTATTTTCCTGGAGCCTGTTATTAACTTCAGACAAAGCTCTATGACATCATATAGAGATAAATACATGAACATTATACACCTGGTTCATTTCCTATAATTTCAGATTAATATAGCCACCTGCTCCCGATAAACGAAGAAGAACAATAGGAAAACTGGCCATACTTCTTTGCAGAGCTCTGAGTCCCCCCATGTTTAATATTGTCTCACAGTACTTAACTCATACAAACCGCCGAAGATGTAGCTTCAAAACGGTGTCAGCAATTTGCGAGATTTATATCCGTTCTTGAGCTATGGGCCTACATTCCTGAAGTTCCTAACAATTTTTCACGAATTGTGATAATTTCAAATCAAATCGCTCATAACTTTTGATTAAGGCAATTATGGAGAAAGAGCCGACACCATTTTGTAGACCCTGTTATGACCTTTCGAACCATGTACTATTTGTCCAGGAAAATATAACTGAGGGGGACTTAGAGCTCGTAGAAATAAAAAATATCAGTTTTTCCCAGTTTTGTTTACTGCTTCGTAGCAGGTGGTATTCAGGTTGCGTCTCACTTTTGGCTCTTTCAAAAGCTTGCCACCTGGTCTCAGAAAAACATACAAAAGAAACAAATTTGGGAAAATTCACTGGCTAGCTGTAATGCACAGTTGAGTTCAAACGGCAGAAATATTTTCCGAGGGTTAACAGTATCCTTAACTCAGAGGAAATGAGAATCTGACTGACATTTTCACATTTTGACTGTAAGACAACAGCAAAGCCAGGTCTTGATTCTCACGGTTACTATTTACTTCTTGATATTATAGTCTAAAAATTTTATCAAAAAATACTTTGTCAAAATGAACCGCATCAAGAATAAAGCCATAGTACTGTGATGCATACTCAGTGCAAAAAAATGTGGCTAAATCAACAACATCCATTTCGATTTGGATCTGAAAGTAACATTGATGCCGCTTTTTGAGTTTTCTCTTTATTCATTCTCAATGAACGGATAACTATTTACGGTACATGCATTCCAATAATTTAGAGCGCAGTATCGTTCTTATTGCTTTTTTCTGCTTTTCAACTTCATTATGACATCTTTGCATTTTAGTCATATATAATATCTTGCCAGGCACTAGTAGTGGACTGAACTAGAGTTGCGAAGCAATTAGTAGGTCTACGCAAGGCTGATACGCAGAAATGAGCTCAACTCTGATGCCCCAACTCATCATCCTATTAAGGACAGTGGAATTCCATCGCAGAAGCACGGGTTCAATTCTCGCTCTAAGCAATCCTGCAGCCATAATCACATATCATCAAAAGAGATGAGCTTATTGCATATACAATAGTAGAGCCAGCCGTTATATAATATTGCTTTGATTAACGAAACTTACCAGTCTGTACAAAAAAGTGAGATCTCCTAATCTTTTCACTGATACCAGTCCATTCTGAATTTCTCCAAAGTAATAGTACCACCTGTCATCATCAGCACACTTTCCAGTAATAGTTTGAATTGGCACAGGAAATGGGCACTCAAGTAGGTGAAGTCGGGCTTTACTCTTCTTCCTAGGCCTCCTGAGATCTTCATCACCCATCACAGATACCAATCCAAACAATGCTATCAGTCATTTGAATCTAAGCATATAAATTGATCGAATAATTGGAATCATGTTTCGTGAACCTCAATTACACACAAACAAAAATACTTCAAGACATCTGACAAACGTGGCTAAGATACCTTGGCTTTGTCCACAAAACACAGGAATCTTTGAATAAGAAAAGACTAAGCCGTTCTTCGTCTACATAGCAATTTTTGAATGAGACTACTGTAATAGTAGATCAAAAGTTTTTCTGGTGTTTTCAATGGATTAAAGGAGCAAAATGTGCAGTAGGAACTGATCGATAATTATAATAACACAATTACATATTGCAGCTTTTGTTCATTCTGATAGTTTTTTTTAACGATTCAACTATTTCTTTGGTTCACACCGTGAGGGAGCTTATTTGAGGGTGGGGACTTATTATTCAGAAAGTGGTGTTGTAGGAGCTAGTTTGAGGGAGTGAGCTGCTTCCAATAAGGGGACCTAACGCAGGCCTTTTCCCGAATATTTCTTATCGCGTGCACCAAGTCGCACACGAAAATGCAGTTTTTTTATCGAGCGCGTGCGACTTTTCACGAACGTTTAGCATAATC
>JAOBRC010062237.1:0-15582 GCA_027575255.1 Scolionema suvaense | reverse complement strand
TAGGAAATGAAATGCATGCGTCTCAGTTTCAAGCAAAGTCAAAAAGCTCCTATACTGCAGCATAAGCACTACCAACGGAAATGAAGCTAATACTCAGGAGAGAGCACCCCACCCCCCTCACACCCAAACCAAATCATTATAGAATAATTAAAACAACGGAAAGAACAAACAATAGAGCATTGACAAAGTGATCATGCTACATCAAGTTTGTACTAGTCACCACTTGATCAAGAATTTTCCACCCATTCACTGCAAAAGCAAAGCTTGTGGTGATCATGAAAACCTTTAAGCAGTCATGCCAGATTTCCTAAACAGTGCTGCTCACAAAGATAAACAAGAGAACGTTGATGGGGATGCATGACCTGACCCTACTTGGAGAAGTTGCTTTGTTTGCACACAACGAGTGAATGAACCTTAGAAATAAGAGAATTATGTAGAAAACTGAGTATTTGAAACATAAATTAGTATATTTGCGACCATGGCGAGCGTGACAAAATCATTTGTTCCTGAGCTGCTAATTTTATTAGCCCCAGTGACGTGATACTGATATTATCGTTGCTTTAGCCTTTTGTGGTCACCACCTGGCTCTTCTCGGCTTTACCACAGTCAGGGATGTAATACAAACAAAAAATCTAATCACTCAAAAAAAAACTGCTAACGTTCTGGGGTGACCAACCTAGTTTGTCCACTTACAAAATACTCAGCCAACACAATAAAGACATTGCGGAGATAGAAACAGAACTGCTGCTAGAGACCATGCCCTGGGTTAGGTCAATTAGTACCTACTACCGTAAAGACTCAATTAAGCTCCCTCCTTCAAATAAGCCCCCACTTCAAAGACAATTTCTGACAAATAAGGCCCCACCCTCCAATAAGCGCACACCCTAGGAAGTGCCATCCAAAGAAAATGGTTGCATCCTTTCAAATACCTGTCAGAACTAACCAAAATTACAATATGCAATTGAAATAATCGGTGACCACTTCCTTCTTCATGTTCTGCTCCTTTAATTCATTCAGAATGCCAACACAATGGTTCACTTCTGAGTTATATCATCAAAAACCTACAAAAATTCCAGTACCAGAAAGGGTTCTGGGCATAGGAATTTAATAAGCCCCCATTTGAATAAGCACTCCCCTTGAATAAGCCCTACCACTAAATTCACTTCTGAATAAGCCCCCGGGGGCTTCATCAAGTCATTAAAGTACATAGATGTGCTTAAGCCCATGATAGCCCAACAATATTATCATTGCACCTCCACTTTCATGGGGTATCTCATGTAAGATGAACACAAAAACTACAACAAAAACAAAAACAAACAACGAACCATCGGATCCATGAACGACATTGGTATCAGGAGGTAGAGAAGGATCTTGAGATTGTCTGAAGTAAGAGCAACGAAATTGCTTTATGAATAGGCTCAGACAGCAACATGAAAATAATTGCAAGCTCTTGAAACATTCACGTCCCAGTGAAGATAAGTTGCATCCAACACAAAGTCACACGATTGGCACATCTATAGTATTCAAACTCTAGCATATGTTGCGAGCAGACTAGGTAGCACAATCAATGGACAAAGCGGGATTCCATATGCCTGAATTTTCCACTTGGTAACACCATTCCATGGGGAAGAATGCTACTAGGTAAGCAATTTCATTCAAATTCTTCGCAAAAGAGGAACTCTGCCTGAATTGCATCAAATGCTCAGACTGCTTTCCCTACGGAACAAAAGACCAAGTTAGAAATTCCACTCTGTGAAAACTCAGCAGTATCAATGCAGGTCAGAAGAAGAAATTGACAGGGGTAAATACTCCTTAAACAGTAGACAGCACTTGAAAAAAGTTGATCCAAGATGGCCTCCTCTGATATCAGTAATTTTGAAAATGAATCAAACACCAAGACACAAAAAACCATCAAGCACATACAGCATTTGAATTCTGTCAGCAAGTACAATTCGCAATTGCTCAAAGAGCTCCAATTCTTTTGATGTTTGTGTATATCGGTCTCGATCTACAAAAAATGTTGGACATAATGTCTTCACACTGAAAAACAATGACAAAGAACAATCACACCATAACCAGACATCTGTGCAAATGAACCTTTAGGCAAAACTTATGAAAACAGCAGATTTTTCGCTTTTCAGAGTATTGTCTCAGAAATTTTCACAGCATTCAGAAAAGTTAAAATTAAGAGCTCTCCAAACTATTATAACAAAATTGTTAGCCAAAAAACAAATAGAAAGAAAAAAAAAAGCCAAAAAATTGGACATAGAAGTGATTCACATCATACACATTCCATGACCAAAAATGCAAAGCATACCTTGAGATTTGGGTATTTCAATCTGTGATGACTCATGGTTCAATCGTCTTCTTTGCTTCTCCTCTTCCCAAATAGCAGTCAGACCAGGGTTGGTTCCCAGGCTGTCTATGATTAATAAAGTGCTACTATAGTAACTAAAAGAACATCATCTAAAACAGCACATAGCTATAATGTAACTGACAGTTATATCATTCCTGTTGTTTGCTTTGCTTTTGTTTGCGCTCTTTTCAGGTAGCTGTAGATAATATACTATTGCTGGGCTTCTGATATTATAGTGCCAATCTAGATTTAGCGTCTTATCTTGCTTACAATAACTGGCTACGAGTGATAAACTCTGGTCAAAGAAAGATGGAGAAGGAAGCGGCAGTAGATTGTGACCTTTTGACCCAAATGAGCAAGGCAGCAATCTGGCACAAGCCTTTGAGAAGTTCTTGCGACTTTATCGCTGCAAGTATGAGGCCTGGGATAGTTCCCTTCCACAAGGAGTTGCAAACGTTGTTGATTGGATAGCTCGAGATATGTTTAAGCAGCTGCGAGGACACTATGCCACAGACAGGTTCATGGACGACAATGAAGCGGTTTGCTTCAGAACCTGAGCTAAGCACTACGAAGTTTGAAGAACTCGTTGCTAGACTGCGTCAACGCTATAAGCCATCACGAAATGATACAATGTCCCACCACAGAATTCACAGACTCACTCAGCAACAAGGCCAATCCGTTTATCAATTTGTGAACCAGGTAAAGAATGAGGCAAAGAACTGCAGGTTTGCCTGTATATTGGACGATTGTAATGTTGCAGAAACCCTTACACGCGATCAAATTATTATTGGTGTATCAGATGAGGATTTCCGCAATAATGCCTTAAAGGGGCAGTGGAATTTGACCACCATAGAATAGCAAGGCCGCCGTGCTGAGGCTGCACTCCTCGGAGCTGCCCAGCTTATTAATGGTGATAGCCTGACTAAGTACTAATCGAGTTCGTCTGGGAAGGTACTCGAAACGAGCACAAACGAAGTGGAGATTCCAGAAAGGACCACAAAACTTTGAATGCTAGACTGGTCAAGCTAGCTGCCACCCAGACAAGTGCCCTGCACTGAAGTCCAAATGCCGAACCTGCAATGAGAAGGATCATTGGGCCGAGTCGGTTTTATGCAAAGGACTGAAATGCGATAAAGCATCAAAACAAACCGCAGCCTGGCAAACATAACACACGGTACGTCTCAGATGCATCATCAGACACAGAATCCTCTGCTCAGACGTCCAAGTCAAATGAGTCTGCAGAAGAAGAGCCTTCCCCTGGGAAGGGGCGGAAGGCCTACTGAGTGAAACATGTGTTTCGAGTTCAGGGTGCACCATGTACGAAAGCAGGCCCATTACAAGGTGGGCATGACTTTAAGGTTGATGTCGGTATTAAAAGCATGATAGATACCGTCAGCGGTCTTACTCTAAATCCCGACAAATGCATTTTCAATGCTTCTGAGGTGCCACTCTGGGGCATGATAATATGTAGTGAAGGTATTAAACCTGATCCAGAAAAAGTCAGCTTTTTTCACCATGCCTGGTACCTCATTCTAAATATGAACTTATTTCGTTTCTGGCTCTTCTCCAATCCAATGCTTCGTTCATTCTCTCATTATCCAGAAAGACCTGCTTACTACGAGAACTTACCAAGAAACATCAGTGCTTTATTTGGACACAGGCACACCAATAACAGTTTGACAGCCTCCGAAATGAATTCTGAGAAGACACCCTTAACAGATTTTTCAACCCATCAAAGCGCACATATGTTTTTGTTTATGCCAACAATTTAGGACTTGGAGCTGTTCTTGCACAAGGTGATAGCATTGAGTCATGCAAACCTGTGGCTATTGCAAGACTATGCTCGACACTTATTAAACAACGGTCTCCACAGATAGACTTGGAAGGAATGGCGATACACTTTGGTCTCCGTAGATTTCCGCCAATACTTAGTTGGTGCTCCTACTATCACTGTTAAAACTGACCACAAGCCCCTCACCAGTATCTTCCGTAACTATCGCTTGGGGTCCATCTGTCTCGGCAGAATCAAATTACGGCATCAAGACATAGACTTTGAAGTAGTTTGGAGAAGTGGTCATCTCAACCCAGCTGACTTTGTATCCTGCCATGCCCTTCCAGAAAATATGCTTCCAGCTAGTGTGAAGAAAGAAACTGGGGAATTTAACAAATTATGCTGCTTCCTCCACAGATCTCTCTTCCTAGACACAATCACCACTGAAACCATCAGAGAAGCCACTTGCAACTACGAGCAACTGCTGAAATTGAAACAGTGTATTTATCAAGGCACACCACAACCTATGTCAGACATTTTGCTCAAGCAGTACTGCCAGATTTTTCATGAGCTTACCGTTTCTGATGGCGGACTTTTAATGCGAGGGGAACGGATTCTCTTACCAACATCACTTATTGACATGGCTATCGACAAAGCTCACCAAGGTGGGTATCCTGGAGAGAGTAATCAAAAAGTGACGCCTGCGAATGCGCTTTTGGTTTCCAAACATGGGGCCAGCAGTGCCCAGGAAAATAAAATCATGCTTTGAATGTCAAACGGTCACCCAGAAAACGATGCATGAGCCTGCTACCCCCATTCAGTTGCCACACAAGCCATGGGAAAAAGTAGCTCTTGATCTTTTGGCCCTATGCCCTCTGGCAAACATATTGTAGTTGCTCAGGACATACTTACTCACTTTCCTGCAGATAAGATTGTGTCAGACACCAAAGCTACTACTGTTCTTCCAGCCATCAACGAAATGTACTGTAACTTTGGATACCACTCGGTACATCGCGCTGACAATGGACCACCATTTGATTCAGCTGCCTTCGCCCAATATTCAGCATCCCAGGGCATAGAGCATGAACGTACATACCCCTACCACCCACAAGCCAATCCAGCGGAAAGGGTGATGAAGCCACAGGGGAAAGCAATGAAGGTTGCTCATGCTCAGCGATCACCAGCTCAACCTGCTCTAGAGAAGTTTCTTACTGGTTATCGAGCAACCCCTCACGTGTCTACTGGACTAGCCCCTGGTGATTATATGGATCGCGGAGGTTACCGCGCAGACTTTCCAACAAAATCACTCATCTCACCCAACGATCTCTCTGCAGCACGTTTCAAGGATCAGAAGTACCGTCAGCGAATCCAGCAGCAAACCAATCGTTCACTGAAGCGGCGTCCAGATGACCTAGTTGTGGAAGTTTGACCCAATATTCCTTCAAGTCCCATTTACAGTTACTGCCATCACTAAGCGGGGTGTTACAGTGGCTCGTATAACTGATGGTAAGAAGTTCATTTGTCACAAGGATGACATCAAAGCAGTATACATCCACAGTACTGAAGCTGGGTTACCGGTTCAGCCATTAGCTAACATTAAAAACCCTGTATCGTGGTATTGGGTCAAACCTGAAGGTACCTCTCCCACCCGACAGCCCTCAACATTCGAGAATCCTCCAGAAGTAAACATTTATGATTGTCGCCACCCCTTGCCTGAGCGAAAACCGCTAAGGTATAACTTACGCAGTTCCCAGGACACTCTTGAATGGAGCAAGGACCTAGACAGCTGTCAACCGTTGATCCATTAAGTATTCTCATTGCTGTTCAGTGCAATTAACTGTTTCCGTGCCTCCTCTGAACTGCGATTTTAAGAGATGAGTGTTAATGTAACTGACAGCTATATCATTCCTGTTGTTTTCTTTGCTTTTGTTCGTTGTGCATCATGCTCTCTTTTCAGGCAGCTATAGATAATATACTATGGCTGGGCTTCTGATATATAGTGCCTATCTAGATTTAGCGTCTTCTCTTGTTTGCAATAAGCTACAGTAAAACGACTACATACTCAATTACTAAAAAAAAACAATGTGAGATAATCAAGTAGTGCTTATCTGGGGCTTCAACAAGTTAGCAAGGAAGGGGCAATGAAACGTGCATGCCATCGCTTTATGATAAAAGATGAGCAAAATAGGTATAGTTAGACTAAACACAAACACATTCCAATAATTATACTTCTCTCTCCCATTGTTAGGACATTATGCTATTGAATTAAAGTTTACACAGTTTTATTCGGCCTTAAGTTAATAAAATTTACTATTTTTTTAATTCACATACCACACCATCAAATCATTTCCAGACCTGTTCATTGCATCACTTGCAGGGAATGAAATCAATTTAGTTGAACATATTTAATGACCACAAATTGTATAATAAAGTGCCTTCGAGACAAATGAATCTTAATGGTTAACAAGCATTTTTTGCCAAACTTTCGTTTTTTGGGCTCCTATTTCACTTCTGTTCAACCGTTTTCAATGACTTTGGGTATAAATGACTGCTTTCAAAGTGCTCTTTCAGAAAACGCCTAACGAGCACGACTTATTGCAGCAGGGGTTCTAAGAAACGGTATTCAAGTCCAAATTTTTTGGGACTTAAAAAAATTGAAACTTCGAAAGAAAAAAATGTTTTTTTAATTGCACTACCTTAAAGGCACAACGTTTCTAGCCTACATGACTTTTTGTCAGAAATTCCCATTGCTAGCTAAGCGTTTTCTCGCCGAATTACAGTTCTTTATATAGGTTTCTATGGAAAACCATACAGCCTGTCCGCGAATTTCAAATGTGCGTAATTAGCAAACCAGACCACCTTTGGGACAAAAATTTGGACATTCTCCCTCATTTATGGGCAAGAATAAGTGTCCAAACTTCAAGGACATACACATAGTGGAAGTTGGGTCTCCAAGGGTCCCCCTCCCACCCCTTCTTATGTTGGAGAAGTCAAAAAGGCATGCTGTGCTAACCGTTAGCACTTACAGAAAGCTTACAACTATGCCACCTTTTCAAACTTATGCTAACCAATAAACAAATACTAACCTTTTACTTGCAAACGGTTCAAGATATGTCTATCAAGTGCGTCTGCTTCTAGTTGACACGTGCTCTGTCGCATTACAGAAGAATCAAGTAGTTGATAGCTGAAAGCAAGTGCTAATCATAACTATGCATGATTACCAAAAAAAGGTTTGACAAACCTAATCAAATGATCACTAAGCAATTTAAAATTCACTACTACTACACAAGCAAAGCAGTAGTAAATGCACAATTGTACATTTAAATATGACAAGTACGGTACTATTGCAGGGAAGGTTACGAAACAATTCTTACCTTGGAATATTCCCCTCCCGCCACAACGTATAGTTTGTTGACATGAACACAGGTGAACCAGGTGGAGATGAAAATGGTGAGTTTGGCGGGGACAGATCACTGCATTGAAAATCTAGAAGATGACAGAAAAGATGCCAAAAAATACCAGGAGCAATGTCTTGTGGTCTGATACAGATGACAAAGGGCATATCTTGAGAACCAGAAAGTCAACGATCAGGCAAATTGTGCACGTCGCACACTCATTTTTAACACAAGGTATAAAACTATGAAAACTATGGTAAAGGGAATAGTGATCCAACATCAGAAGGTGTCCCAAGTGCAATGTCTCATGCTTGAAGCAATCATTTCCCCCTTGAGGGTGTGTTTCTATACCTATCTAGTTGAAGTTCCCTCTGGTATACAACATATTACTGAGATTTTGCAAGCGACCAGCAGAACTGGCTTATGTTTATTCTCCTCCTGGTGAATGTCGCATTAAATTTTGAAAGTAACAAAAATTGTGACATAAAAGCAATTGAAAACTCAAATAACTGACAAAAAGTCCCAGAAAAAATTTATGAACCATGAACTGCTTAGTTTATGAAAAAAAGCATTCCTTGAAACATTTCTGCATCAAAAGTGGCACCACACATTTACAATGAAGTCAACTGTACCCAGAAATATTTCCAGCAAAAACAGTCCGGAGGAGGGGAGCAGGGCTTTTAGACTGGAGCAATAAATTGAACATGGATAGACACTTCCCAAAATTAACAGGAAATATTGCACACAGGAACATAAGACAGCACTAAAATTGCAGTCTACGGCAGTGCATTTAAGAGTGGCCTGCACTTCCCAGTAGCAACATGGTAATCATTAATCCAGGCGGAAGTATGAAACAATGGCTGCTAATTATAAAACAGAACCCAGTATGCAGTTAATGCAACCTCATGTTGCAGGTCTGATGTCTTAATAATATTCAGAAAGCTTTCAAGTTTTCCTTTTGCGACAGAAGTCTTTCTTTATGAATGCTTTATGTCAATTTTTATAGATGGCATTATACAATTTTTTGTGGTTCTAACCCTTAGGCTCCAAAATATCTAGAAAAATAGACCTGTCAATTTTTGTTGTGTTAGCACACTTTATCAGGCCATAAAATACTGAAGTGAAATGGCTGCAGCTGCAAACTGCGTGCAATTGACACAGAATTCTATGATCTTTAAAAAAGCTGTCAACCTCGCCTTCTCAACTTCAAAAGGTGGCACAGCTATGACATGCTTAAAAGGCAGCCCTATTGCCAGCTACGCATAATCGAGTGTTTCAGGCTCTACGGGTCAAAATGGAAAAATATATCTCAAATGCCACTAGATCAAGTTCCTTTTCTTCTTAGGTTTTCATATTATCGTAAAAGCATTACAGACTTCTATACGTGTTGCTCATATCATGATATCCATCATACAGCAATATTTCACACAGCAGAAGTATAGACATCCCCAGCCAAATCAATTGCTTAATGTAATGTAGCACTTTCTGCAGCAAGTATAAGCAAGGAACAGGAACAAAAAACATGATCTACACCCCCTGATTGCCATGCTGGCAAGCTCAGCTGTGTGCATGGTTTATGGTTCGCTTTGTGTGACGAGTTCTTCTATTTGGCATGGGAGAGTTACAGAAAATGTAAAATTCTAAGTTTCTGGGTGCACAGACATACAAATTTTGACTATGCTAATCCAACTTTGAATTCCCAGTTGGCTTTGTTCTGAGAACAAAGCATTGGCTGCTAGTCAACATTCCCCGTGTGCGCCCAGCTTTTTGTCCTAGTCAAGAAACAAGACTTTTTTCGACTACAATCAAAGAGAGCTGAAGGGTAGCTCGCAAGCAGCACTAGCGCATGACTAGGGACGATAAGATCATTGCTACAATAGGATGCAGAACCAAGACTGATACTGCATTTGTTCTCCATCTTTGCCAAATGATTGATATAATCTGTTTACACGCCGTGTAAAAGCAGGCACTCTGATATGTATCTTGGAAACAATACCAGGTCAAAGTTGGACTTGCACCTGTGCACCCAATCATTTTGTCTTCCACTAATCGAACCAAGTCAAAAAATTAAAGAGGTACTTGAATTTCACACACTCAATCTTCCAAAAGTTATGATTAGCGACATTCCAATATCTGTGTGCCCTGGACCTAAGACACCGTCAATAATTGGTCGAGCCTGATTGGTCTAATTGAAAACAACTAATCCAATTGGTCATTGCATGAATAATAGTGGCCATTGCATGAATAATAGTGGTCATTGCATGAATAATAGTGGTCATCGCATGAATAATAGTGGTCATCGTATGAATAATAGTGGTCATTGCACGAATAATAGTGGTCATTGCATGAATAGTAGTGGTCATTGCATGAATAATAGTGGTCATCGCATGAACAATAGTGGCCATTGCATGAATAATAGTGGTCATTGCATGAATAATAGTGGTCATCGTATGAATAATAGTGGTCATTGCATGAATAGTAGTGGTCATTGCATGAGTAATAGTGGTCATCGTATGAATAATAGTGGTCATTGCATGAATAGTAGTGGTCATTGCATGAATAATAGTGGTCATTGCATGAATAATAGTGGTCATTGCATGAATAGTAGTGGTCATTGCATGAAAAATAGTGGTCATTGCATGAGTAATGGGAATACTGGCATTGCACACCACCTGGTTCAAAATCAGAACCATCCTTGCGTGGTCTCTAACATCATGGAGCTTCTGAGCACGTTTGTCAGTACAAAAATATTGCATAATATCATAAGGTTGTGTTTTAACTCGCCTTACGGCCTTATTTTTCCTAATAAAGCATACTGCACTTAAATGGCATGCAGCCAAATAAAAAAAACTAGCTGGTCATATACGTGCATCAATAGTGTATTTACATAGAATATCAACAACAAAACAGAAAATCAAATTGTATACTTGTATACTCCCTTTTTCCTGCAATTATACACAATCAAAGATAAAAATATTCATAAACTGACAATATTACCATTTGGCACGGGACGTCTGAACTTGACATGTGACAGATGAATGAGATTCATACCATGTAAGTTAAAGTCAATGAAGAACTACAAAACAACAAGAAGAAAACATTGTTCAGTTCGATATTAACCAGATGTGAGCCAATTTGAAACTCAGAAGTATGGCTGGAGTAAAAACAGCATCATACTGATCAATTTTTTTTCTTATCAGATATTGGATGAAAGGTATTTCAGATTCAACGTTTTTTACACTATTGCTGCCACGGTGAACACCATGAACATGTATAAACGAACGCTTTGAAGGAAAACTCTGACCCAGAACTGAGTGATCCTAGTTCGAGTGATACAACGATCTTAGGATGGTTTTGCGATTCTATTTCCTGGAACACATGCTGGTTTGCGAGATATACAGAAAATTGTTGTTTCACTCTCAGCATATCGCCCCGCACTTTGGCAGCCATTACCTGCTTCTACTCGCTGTTTCCTGCCACAATTCATATGGCCATCATGAAAACGCATTAGAACTTCAATGCATCCTTTGTGCTTGGCATCAACAGATTAGCTGAGTAGTCATGGAAACGCATCAGCATGCCCATCTCAGCTGCAAATCATGCAGCAAAGAACATGGAAGCCATTGGGCTTTTGGGGACTACTTGTGATAAACATTCTAAAAGAATGAAGTTTAAAGTTGATATTTGCGCTTATCATGGTCATGTATAACTGCTGAGGTCCACTTGTTTTGAGGTTGGAGTTTTCCGTTAAGAGTTTTATACTTCATCTACATATCATGTTGTCATTTTGAATTGTTTTCGGGGTTCAACTACCCACTCCAAGTGCTTTTCCTTGTAATAATTCGAGAAAAAACTGTGGAAAAGTATGCTTATATTCAAGTCACTATTCTGTTCTGGTTAGCAAGTTATCACTACCTTAGGGGTAGAAACTTTTCCAGGTATCAATTTTTGCGAGCCAAAAATAATCATTTTTTGTGGGCATCATTCTTCGCGAATTGCGCAGTAGGAAATAATTTGCAGGTATTAATATTCCCGAATCCATGCTAAAAGATATTTTCCGGAAGCTTACTAACAGCCTAGGTTGCCAAAGTTTTGTGAATGGGTGTATTTAAAACTTTTCGCGGGTGCCCATTTTCACAAATGGTTACTTATTTACATATTACAGCATATTAAAGGTGTAGGTATATAAATTAGTATTAAAGTTTTCGCAGATATGTGGTTTTGTGAAATCGATGAAACTTCTCAAAATTCAGGAAAATTTGTTCCTGCGAAAATTTCTACCTCTAAGGTATATTTCATTTGAAAAAACTAGGTACGAAGTAATTCTTTCAGTGATCTGAACAGGGTTTTGAGTTACTTGTAATTATCATAATTATTATAACTTTTAATTTGCTGTTGTACTTTGCTGACGCAGCAAACTAAATTCATCATTTCTAGAAAAAAAGAAGTTGAAAGTAGATACAATTATATTCCCAACAAATTCTTTCCCATACTTTCAAATGGCATTGCCTTGCTATTGTTGTTCTTATTTGCCTTTGGTTTTATACCTTTTCTTCAGTCTCAATCTCACAATAATGGCCAACGTGACCACAAAGATCATGCAGTTGATAAGTGCACAGGCCCAAGCACCTACTATTTCTGGGAAGCTAGTACCAATTATTGCCTGAATGGCCACTCTAGAACATGGAATCCACTACCAAGCCCAGATAAGGACTGCACATCACGTTTGAGTTTTCTGGGCCTATGGCGATAATTATTGATCAGCTGAATTTCATCCTTACTTTACAAAAATACGCAATACGAGGGCAAACCAAACCAGGCAACATGGGTGAGAAATGCATCCAGACACTGATAGATGCTGGAAGGAAGCAAGTAAGTCTAAGGTACCGGGTATTACCACCACGAAGGGCTTTTCAATACACACAAATTACAACCGACCTGTAAAATATACGGGATGTGGGTTTCATATGGTTGAAGAACTTGATTCAATACAGCACCAGATAGCAACAATTCACCAACCCTGCAACAAACAGAAGAAAACTATATGACACGTTCCCTGAATAAGTCAAAGAACATAGCTCAGGTTTTTAAAAAATTGACTCTATTGCTGTATTCACGTCTTCAATACACATATCTAGAGCATAGGTTTTTCAATAGCATAGATATGATTTTCTGCCTTCGCTTTTCACAGATTACAGATTCATACTAGCTCTGCATTGCATTGAACGCTCCTACCTGCATGGTTTTCTACTAGTATTCTACAAGATTTCCAATAAAGAATACCCTGGCGGCCAAGCTGTGAGTTTATCAACTCAGCTCACTCGCTCAACACACAGCTTGGACGAACCTCGCAGGAAAACAGCAGTCGAAGTATTTGAATGTTTGGCACGATAATTAATCGGCGGATTGTCCATTTCAACCAATCAAACTGCTTCTCATTGCAATCACAACTATGCACACGTGCATTATAAAACAATTGCTGCGAAGTCATTCTCTGATTGGATCAGAGCAGTCATGATGTCGGTGTGTGCCAATCAGAATTCAAGGAGTTTGACAGCACTTTGAGGCATCTTTCTGCATCTAGATCTGGATGCAGAAATTTCCCTGCGAGGATCTACCAAGCCTGGAACGAGCGGAGCAGCGCTGACGATAGCAATGAGCAGCGTAGAGAGTGAGGGGATTGGCACCCAGGTTAAATAAAGAAGTATTTTTTCAGAAATGACTACAAGACAACAAGCTTTATTAATATCAGGGTATATTCCAGTCAAGCAGGAAACCATGGTAGTCTTTCCCAAAAAGGCATTTTTGAAACAACGTTTATCACTCGCAAGCAAATAAAGAGACAGATTAAATGCATGCTTCTCATAGATTTTTAGGGTAAAGAGTCCAAAAGAAGGCCAGAAACAAACAATTAAATTCTGTTGTTCCCACTGTATGAATCCTGGGGGTAATAAAAAAGCTGCCGCCGAAGTACAAAGAAAACAAAAACTGTCAGAAAAGCAACTAATTGATATGCCAACTTAGTACTACTAACAACAGAAGTATGCAGATAACGAAAATAGAAGTGATAAATGCAGCAGATGCACGACAAGAGACTGAAATCAGTATTTAGACGCAAACATGCATAGAGATAAGATTACAGTAAAAAAAGATGTCTCCGATACTGATGTCCCATAAGCAGCATCTGCAAAGGCTCAAAGCAAAGATTTGACACCAACCTACCTCTTGATCAGGGATGGGTTATACAGATAAATTTTGATGAATGGAGACTCTGACTCATAGTAGCCATAAAATGGACTAAAATGCAAAATGAAATGATTGATATGCATCTATACAAATATGCATTACCCATTCAATTTAACATGCTTCAAGACTGACAATAGTCTATGCAAAAGGCAGACATTTTTCTGTAGTTCAGCTATTGCACCAGTTTCTTTAAACATACTTATTCCTTCAAAACTATCTATATCTTCACAACCAGTACACGTAATTGAATCTCCAGATTGTTTGCATTGTTCTTATGAAATTTTGACAGGAAAGGTGTACTGTTCAGTAATAAGAGCCTCTCTGACTCCAAAACAAGTTGACTTTGCCTATTAAAAAGGACTATCGTAAGCCCAAATGTAAGCCTACAAACTTAATTCTTTTAGCCCACAATGTCAAAAATATTCCTCTCCAGTGAACATCCCAAACTTCATCATCTCTGTCTTCGTTTCAAAAAGTTCGTAACCATTTTCTTTAATGTTGGTATAAGTTTGCGAGACAAATCTTTGCGAATTCAAGGCAAATTCGCAAACATTAATCCCGCAAAGATTTCTTCTTCATTGTTAGAACAAATAAGGTAACCTTGATATGAAGCACAAACAGATTTATTGACGTACAATGCGCTTTCAAGGTGGTAGCTTAAATTGCGGTGAGAAACAGAAAAAAAGCAACTAATGGTTGCAGGCATGTTGGGTGATAGGCTGAGACTGAAACAATACCCTTCTCCATTTCAGGAAATAGAACTCGGTAATTAGTACACAGGATGTTTGTATCATTCTTGAGCTAGACTTACCCTTTAAGCCGTCTAATAATTCAATAGTTCAATGCCTGCACTGAAAATTCCGAATTATTTTACTATGGTACCATCATAATACCTTACAACCTTACACTACCATGATCAACCTGCTA
Organism: Scolionema suvaense; assembly: GCA_027575255.1. Classification (NCBI taxonomy): domain Eukaryota; kingdom Metazoa; phylum Cnidaria; class Hydrozoa; order Limnomedusae; family Olindiidae; genus Scolionema; species Scolionema suvaense. The sequence goes on along the minus strand of JAOBRC010062237.1, from coordinate 887 downwards.
CATCAAATGCACTATGTAAACAACAGCAAATTTTGCATTTTCTGTCGGAGGGATATCAGATCTTCTATGGCATGGTCATGTATTTGGAATACATTTAAATCTATTACATTTTATTGTCGTGCCTGTGAACCAATATGCATAAAAGAAAAAACGGAAAAGAAACACAGCAAGCTTCATACCCACAAATTTTAAGACTAAAATGAAAGCATAAGAATGCCAACGTACTATCAGTGGGGGTTGTCATCATGATCTCATAATTTTTTTTCGAAGTTTGATGCTTTGAGACATTTTGTTTTCTCTTACAAATGATTGACTGAAAAAAACAACGATAGAAGTTTTGCATATCTCATAGTGCAAACGCTCTACATCATCATGTCAAGATTAGATTATCTGGTGCATTGATTTTCCCAATGTGGCATGTTGTATACCCTTGCAGTGGCTGTCATTTTCTTGATGATGCTGTAGAGACTTGCAGGGAAATATACAGACTGTCAACAATAGCAAGCTTCTTCTTGATTGAAAAAGCAAACTATGTGTACGTATCTTTGTCATCTAGAAACTATATGATTGTGCTTGTCTATCAAGTAACAATAGCCATTAAATTACATGATCAGCTAGCTGATACCACAATATTTCCAAACAAAGTATGGAGATGACGCGAAGATCTGATTTTCAAACACAACTTGATTTGCATTAGGGCACTACAGATTGATTTGTACTAGGCACTGCAACAAGAGTGCACAAGATGAAATACATGCATGTGTCATAGTAACACAATTCCTGTGCACTATGGCAAACACTAAGTAAAACGTTGCTTCTCCACTCACATCCTCTTCACGATCTCTGTGCAGTAAACATAGTGTTGTTGTTTTGAAACCGACTTGCCA
>JAOBRC010061126.1:0-15584 GCA_027575255.1 Scolionema suvaense | reverse complement strand
AAAGTCTCTACTGTAACAGTAAGAGGCAGTAAGAGCCACAAATGAACAAGCAAAGAGTAGTTATCAAAGAATATCTGCACCATACAGATACAAACAATTCAGACCATCTGAAAACTCCAAAATTTAAACAGGAAACGCACCCGATGAAAACAAGACAGTAAGGAGACGGCAGGGCAACTGCTTCTGAGCAAATACAATGTATACTGGAGTTGTTTTCTCATATAATGCCCGTTATACTACGCTTACACAAAGCACACCTTGCCTGTCTTTAAGTATTTTTGCATTATTGGTCACAATTCTTCTATCTGTGGGCTTTAGATCTGTTTTAGACCTTTCACATTAGTTCTAAATGCAGCTTGGGTTATATTGTTTTGAGTATGGTGGTAGTGTTTAGCATGCATGCAGGAACGATTTTCATTTGGTGAAAACATGTGTCAATGTGCTCAGAACTATAATCAGAATCAAGAGTCGGATATAGACTTGATGAGTGCAAAAGGACAACCACTAAACTTCTCTTCCCCTTTATGCAGGTATCTGAAGGGTGCTATTCTCTTTTCTAAATAATGGATCCCTGGAATACCATCAGATGAAATCATTTTATCGAATGGCAATGCACAATGGAGTTTGATTATTAATCATTACAGACCAAGGACAAACTATCTATCAAGTAGAGACAGATAAAAAGTTACAATGGAAAAAAAACATATTAGGTGCGTCGTACTGAACATTAACGCAGAACACAAAGTGATACAAAATTATAACGAAATACACCCTGTTTTTTAAAGAAAGCAGTCTTCTAAACAAAGAGTCCAATTTCTTAAGCTAAAACTTTCTTTATAATGCAGCCTGAAGAGGGCCAAATTTTCTTAATATGTATAATAAATAACATCACAAGAAGCTGAATTTAAGAAAACATTGTAACTTTTGATTGGATACTTCACTCTACATCTTTAGTGAATCCTCAACAGTATCATCAGCAAATATTAAGTTAAAAATAACATGGAAGCAAAGTTTTACTACCGAGTTGTGCTTAGATTACAAGGAAAGGACAATTCTTAATTTTTCTCTTAAACTGTTCATGAATCTTTAATACCCTAGCCCTCAACCAGCACTGCATGTCGTAGGGAATCTACCTTATTAGGTTCACATATAGTGCACATATTATATTCGTAATATCTGTTTGCACAAAATTTCTCAAGATGTGCTTTACTGAAAAGTGACAGAATGCTAGATAAATGCTGAATAAACTGTTTGTATGAGTGTGGACTGTTCATGATTGATAAGATTAGGTTTTGGGGTTTTCAGCCAACTCCTGAAGATGCCTTCCCATAGTAATGAATGGTTTCCACTCCTGAGAAGACAACAGATTTGCTGACAAGACAACCCGCGATATACCCAATTTTCTGACAAGACAACAATTGAAAAGCAGTAGCCCAACCCATTTGCGTTTTGTCTTCTAGTGAGTAAGCACAATAACGCTCCTCCCCCAGAGGGCCTGTTGTAGTCTGCTTGTGGTTTACCCACTTTGAATTGGACTGGTGCAGTTCAGTAGCAGCATTAAATTAAGTTCAACATCAGTGATTAACCTAACAATTACAATATTGATAGAAGTGGTACTCACTTGTGCGAACTGTTGTGAATATCTCCGAGCCGAATCGTCACTCTTTTGTAGGGAAATCCAAATTTATCCACATTTCCTCCTTGCACCCTGGGTGGATATTAGGCAGTTACCACTACGGGAATATCATAGGTTTGTTCATTAATTTTTTACTAACAGTAGCATTTAGATGTTAGCAATACTTTGCAAAAAATAAAAAAAGCAAAAAACTAGTATTTCTGTCATCTTTTAAACAGTCGCGTGACGACTCTGGTTCAGAAGGAGTGGTAGTTTGCATCCTAGATGTGGCTGCAAAGCATCCTCCCTGCGTGATACCGGATTAATATTATTGACGCTCAACTCTAAATACTTTTTAAGGTCAGAAACTTTTGTGGGAATAAACTTTGGCGATTTCGCGATTTTCCGATCAATTCGTGAAACTTTTTTCCTGCAAAATATTTCAAGCTGGCCATTCCGCGAAAGTTTTTTACCCTAAAAAATTTAAAAAAGGCTCAATCGCGAAAGTTTCATCCCACAAAATATTCGGAAATGCCAAAGAACATGGCAAAACTAAAGACATTCACAATTTGTTTGCCCTGGCAACAAGAGAAGGAGAAGCGAACAACAAGGGGAGCAGCATAGTAATCATTGAAGATTAACACTAGAAAAACTTTGAAGCTCAACTAAAAAATACTTTGTTGTATGTTATCTTTCCCGCAAAAGTTTTTTTCCTGTGGAAATTTCGAAAAAGGCCTATTCCCGAAAGATTTTTCCCTTGAAAATATTTACAAAGGCCAATTCGCGAAAATTTTTTCCCATAAAATGTAAAATTTTTGCAGCTTGGCTGATCTGCGAAAGTTTCTCCCTGCGGAAGTCTCTGACCTTAAAGGGAACCCGAGGAAATTTTTAAAGTGTCCCTCGATCAACTGTTGGCAACATGAAAATGATGCAGAAACTGAAGATTCTGTCATTTCATCAATTCCTACGAATTTTAGGGGCATTTTTATGTTCATCTTTGCACCCTCGCCGAAAGTTGTGACGTATATTCGTGGCATGAAAATCCATTCAACATAAAAGTAATTAACTGGTTAATCGATTCTAGCGCGCTTCCACTAAAGTCGCTACTGTCATTATGCTAATTACTGTCATTAGCGAAGATTTTTTAATCTGCAGTGGCATTCAGTGACGTAAAATTGTGGTTTGTCTCCACTGCTGAGAGGAATTGCTAATTGAAAAAGAGCCATTTTCTCGAGAACAAACTATTAAACAGTAGAAATATTATGTCCTTTTACATATTTTTCCATGCTTGTTCAGATAGGATTAAGTTGTATATTTACCTCGGGTTCCCTTTAAAGTACATATTTTCCTGGAACAAGCTTAGAGCCTCCTAATATGGTTAAAATTCATAGCAGTTCAGAGAAGCAGAACAAAACAGGGACTACTTATAACAAAAAAAAACCCAATTTTAAGTGAAAATAAAAAATAAACTCGCCATAGTCATATATCACAAGACAAGAGAAGTCAACTATAACATAGCAGGTGCTATATTATAGTTGACTTCTCCTGCCTTGTGATAATTTTCTATTATGCAGTAGATGATTATCATTTTTAAAATAACGTCCCCCTGTCATTGTCCTGATCAAAATTACCCTTCTTAAACAAGCAACTTCAGATCGGAAAAAGACTTTTTAGACTAGCAATTAAAAGGAACAACCCAAGTACATATAAGTAAACAAGCCATAAGCATGCTTCATTAGCGAGGCACAACTAAATCAACCTTAATTCTAAAATATTGTTCATCTCTTGCTAGAAAAAAATCCCGATTGGCAAAATGCAAGGTTGCTGGTGTACAATAATTAATTTCAAATGAAGCATACCCGCCAACTCCCAGCTTTGTACAATGCAACTTACCACACTTTGAGTCCTTTTAAACACATGCAGCAAGAATACACACTCTAAAGGACTATTGAGGCGTAAAATGGCTCACAGTTTTGTAAGGAATGATAGACAATACGCTTCTATGCTCTATACCATCTTTTGCAACGTCATCAACATTGTTCGCTTTTTCAGACTCATAGAAACTGCGCCCATCTTGACTCCAATATTCACTGAAATCTAGTAAAATCTAGTAAAACCTTTATAAAAAAGTGTGACTCTGACACAGTTTCAAATTATTGATAGGCTGGCTGCAAGCCTTTTGACCAAAAATATTTAGTCCGTTTTCAGTACTTCAAAATAATTTGGACAGCGACAGAAGACATTGTTATTCTTGGTAAAACCTGAACGATTTTATGCATGTTAAATTGAAAGTGAATCTGGGCGTGATAGCAAACCATGGGTGTTTGAATTAATTGAGAGCTATGGTCACCATATCATCAACATTAATCTCATCAAGGTGAACGCAAATAAAGCATTTGAAAATCACGTTTTGTCAGAATATAAGAAGATCGAGCCTCAGCCAAAAATATTTGGTTCTTACAAAAAAAAGTGCACTTGAATAAAACATGCAATCATTTTAAGATTCGGAGCTCCAGTAACTCTGTGTAATAACAAAGACAATCAATAAAGGCAAAGGAAGTCATGCTTGATGAAAAGTTCGAGCAGCTGCATCAATAAAAAAATCAAATAAGAACCTGATGCACTAGCTGATTTTAAACTGGCCTTCTTCGCCACAACTTTCCACGTCAAAGCTTTCACATTTCAATCTATAAATCCTGGCAAACACTTGTTATATAAACTTTAATGCATCTGCACAATGTGAGCAAACCGCTCCATTTCTAGAAGCCGTTTGTTTTTCGGTCCATGTTAGTGTGTGATGCCTTCGAAATCGTGTGATGTTTTTTACAGGAATTTTTGCTTTGTCGAGTTTAATCCCTCTGCCTTAGCCTTATCTGATTTCCTGGACCACAAATACAAAAGAACCTGCTTCTCAGCTACTGATGAAAATAAAAAAATTTCCTTCCACGGCAACATGTTCCAGACAAACGATGTCAGCTTGTGGTGAAACGGTGATTCCCAAGCAATTATGACGAAGCGCTACCTCATCAACAAGCACAATGATATGTCAATCAAACGCCTAGTCAGAGTTCAGTTTCCACTGCAGACAGTGCGTTGCCATGTCAGTAATTCATTGTTAATGTCAGTAAATGTGTTGTCTTGTCAGCAGTGGAAAACAGGCATAATAAGGAGAGTCTTTTTGTGTATGGTAAAGTAGTTTGGAGAGTGGTTTATGATTTGGAAATAGTGATTATTATCACTCAGAAAGGAAGAAAGAAGATCGTGGAATTTGGTAAAAGTTACTACCATATCACAACTACAAAGTGAACTGAAAACCCCAAAACCTAAATTTATCAATAAATGCTGAGCTTGAAAATCACAATTCAAAATTTGAAGGTGAATGTTTTCTGAACGTTTTCTAAGAATTTTGTCATTTTTCAGGCTAATCTTCTTGTGTGCTTTGTTTTACAAAACGAAGTGTGTGTGTGGATTTCTGACATCAATATACTTCTGCACGGTAGGTTCGAAAGCAACAGATGCCTGAAGAGACCCAAAAAGGGTAAAACTGAACTCAGGAAAACTCTCGCGTCTCATCCCGACTCTCCTCAATTTCATACTATGTCCGCATTTTGCTTGATTAAACACAGAGTTATCAGGAATTCAGAGGCATTTGGTGTCCATGTAGACTCATACTATTCATTCAAGCTATCATGTTCAACCACGATATGGGACACTGATTCCTGCAGAGTAACTGAGAAAGTCAAACACAATGACGCAAAGAATAATATTTGAGCTCATATTCATATAAAGTCTACATTATTTCCATAATAAACGTATCAAAATACACAGAACAAAGCAACAATTTTTCTCAAAGACGTAATTCCAAAGTGAGAAAATGTTACACAAAAAGATCCTAATCAATGTATATATTCGTAAACACTTTCCATAGCATCATCTGGACACTGACAGAGCGGAGCAATGCTGGTGAAAATGGGATTTCTCATGCTACTAGCATCGTAGATTTCTTCGACAAACCCTGTAAAAACAAAGAGAGCACAATGTGAAATGTATGGCACATAATGGGGTGTTAGCAGCACATTTAATCAGTTATACGGCAATTTTCGAAGCGAATAAGTACTTATATGGGCAGTTTTAAGCGGCAACCTCTCGACGCCAATCAGTTGCTGTTTAATTTTGTTCTGCACCCAGGTAGAGTCATCTAGCTTGGTAATGAAATTAGGTAGAAAATCCTCTACAATAATTCTAGACTAGAAAAGTCTCTCTGAATGTAGCCAACTAATAATTTCATCTGGCACTCTACGTTGACACCGATAAATTAGAAGCAGAACGAGGTTCTGGTTGTCATCGCGCTGCTTCTGTGGCCCTCTCGTGGGATTTGAATAGAGAGACTTGTCAAGTCTACAATGATTCAATCTTTTCTAGCTTGGCAATAGAGTTTAGATAATTTGAGGCATGTTACAGTGACATCATGTATAATAATATTATCACTAGCTGTAAGAATAACTACAACCAGAGCCAAGCAAATGTCTAAAATAACAGCCGCATGTTGTTTTACTTAGCTTTATCATCTATATTAACATGAAATTTTAGACCATTGTTCCTATTAAAGCTCAGTTTGACCAGTAGATAAAAATTCAGGAAAATCTTGTTCGAAGAAGTTCACAATCATCCACTTATTTCCATGGCGGCAAACTCACATCCTAATAAACCATTATTAGTAGCATTGAAATCTACGTTTTCGACAGCTCCACCATATGAAGCAAACACCATCTCATGTACAGGAAGAACTAAGACTCTACTTTTGGCAACAACAATTCGATTTGTAGTAAGTTCTTGATCATGCATTTTGGCCTGGTAAATGACTGGGTGAACAGCCTCTGAGGACTTGGCTGGTTTCTTGCGTAAGGCAGGCGATGCTTACTCAAGGGCCAGTACCAGATCGTGGCAGTCTCTTAAATTTTCTCACCTTCCTTTTGGTTTCAAGTCCTCAAATAATTCAAGTACCTCTCGAATTTCTGTATGTATGGTGATCTTCCCGATTAGGGAACCTACATGGCATTGAGCTGATCTCCACAATAAACCTTCATCAGCATCAACCAGGTGTCTAAAATCTTGTGACTGTTTACCTCATCATATAGCAGGTATCTAACTAACTAAGCATATTATTTCTTTCAAATAACAGCAAATTGACTTGTGGAATACAAAAAAGTAGTTCAACATGAGGCATTCATTGACCTGAACGAGTTAGGAAATTAGTCATTTCTTTGCAAGCACATGTAGTTGTATTCTAACTAAGGAAGGAAGTTACAACTTTCTTCCTCTAACATAATGTGAAAAATTATCTTTAGTTTATAATGTTCAAAAGAGCTCTTAAATGGTCAGCCACAAGAGCCCATTTGTACAGTATAGAGCAAAAATGGCTACTAGACCAGTCTTCTACGCAATCAATCTTTTTCGTAGTCTTTGATTTCACTTTCCCTCCAAAAATGCAATTCCAGCAGTTCTTCCCTTTGTTTTCCTAAACCTAAATCACTCATGTCGACTTGTTCTGTTGTGTATCCTTTTGTTTGACGTTATTACGGAGACTGTTCTACTGTTACTTTTCATGCCGGTTCTTGCCGTGATGTTGCTTATAATGCTATTCTCTTTATCATTTCCATTTTTTCTACTTTTCCGTGAATGTTTGGCATTAGTTCGAGATAGATAGATTCCACTGTATGTTAATTGTTTTTACTCTCTCGGCTTTCTAGCCATCTCATGTTGTTTGTTCGTACGGTTTTCTACTTTCCAAACTTTTCGTTGTTTTTGTGGTTTTCAGGCGGCATTTTCTTAGTTTTTACAGCTTCCTGCGATGTTACTTTTCTTACCATTCTGACGACTTTCTAGCGGGATAATTTTTCAATTCTTACGGGTTTTTATTGAAGTCATTCTTTCAGTCCTTACGATGTTCTAGAGACCTAATTATTATTAACCTTTCCAGTTTTCAAGCAATATTTTTAAGTTGCTACGGCTTTCCAACGATGCTGTTTTATTTTAATTCCTCCCGTGGTGCTATTTTTATTTTTTACGGCTTTCTTGTGATGATATTCGTTTTAAATTCTTTTGACTTTCTTGCGATGTTTTCTTTGTTTCTTAGTTCTCCTGGTCTTGTAGCGATGTACTTTTTAGTTGTTACGGCGTTCTACTGGAATTATCTATTTTTTCTTTTTTTCAACTTTTTTCACTGTGTTTTAGCCATATTGTGCTTAGTTCGTGGAACGTTCTTGTCATTTTTTCATTGTTCTTACACCTTTCTACCGATGTTCTTTACGTACTTATGGCTGGCTTTTCAGTGGTGTAATTTTTTTTTCAGATCTTAAGGCCTCTAGTGGCATACTATTTGTTAGTTCTAACAGCTTTCAGATAACGGTAATTTTAAGTACTTACAGCTTTCCATCGGCGTAATGTTTTCACATCTAGGGCATTCTAGCGCCTTAATTTTTTTCTTTCTGGTAGTGTTATTGTTTACTTCTTAAAGCCCTCTATAGTGATGTATTTTTTTTGTTCTTACTATTTTCTGCCAATGCTATTTTTATGCACTATTACGGCTTTCTCGTGGGGTATTTTTTCAGGTCTTAGTACATTCCAGTGGCCTACAGGTGGAGGGGCTACAAAAATGCTAGTCAACTGCTTGCGGCTAGTATTGATGGAAGGGACTTCAGATAGTTTCCCAATGAAAATCTTAGATGAAGTTAATACTAACTTTGTTAAAAAGGCATGGGTACCATTCAATTTTCAGTATTTATGATTTCCTTCAAAGACTAATTTTTTGTCTTTACTTTTCAAGTTTTCAGGAAAGTCCCTTGATAAATGAGAAATTATTAAGACGGATTTTGCAAATCACTCTCATTCGTGTATGATATCATGTGACCAGCAAGTGGACTGTGAATCTGACTTGTGTTGTTTATTTTAACTTGTCGTATATTGCAGATGAAAGAACAACACTTCTTACTAGCATTTCGTAGTACCCTACAGATCAGACATAACTGATTGCGATAATTTCACCTACACTTGTTAGCAATAATGCCTATAAATGTGGTTTTTAAGATGAACCGACTGCAATGCAAGATATTTGACTTCATAAAAACTTTGCCCACATTTTAGCAGCAAGTAGGTAATAGTAAGCAGAAAACAGGGAAATAAGCAAGAAAGAAGCTGATTCGACAGCCGTTCAGCAGAGAACAAGACTAGGATAAACGATTTGACTCCATATAACATACAACTATAGTAAAATAGTCTACCTTAAGGGAAGAAATTTTCGCGGGAATTAATTTTCGCTGTCAAATTTTTTGGACCTTTCGCGGGAATTAATGTTCGCTGCCTATTGCAAGCAAAGCATTTCGCTGGAATTAATTTTCACGGCTGAACACTTTTCATAAATTTTTGGGAAGCTATTTCCCCATCAAAATAATATTTTAGCGTGCTGTACTTGTCACTGTAATAGACACTCAATCTTACTTCACAGTTAATTGATAAAGAACGCATTATTTTAAAGATTTTCTGAATTTAACTTCATGTTTGTGGAATTTATTTTCGCAGTTCAATGGTGGATAAATTTCGCGGGAATTAATTTTCGCCTTTGGACATTTTGGAGGTAAAAAAGGGAATTTAGTTTCGCGGACTTGCCTTAAAACCGCGAAATCCGTGAAATTTTCTTCCCGCGAAAATTTGGTCCCTTAAGGTAGCCAAAAACAATAACTCAGACCAATGAAAGCATCCTTAAAATCCTTGACCCTGTGGCGGGACATCTTTCTTTCTGCCACTAAGTTACGACTTTCCAAGCTTTTTGAGTACTTCTTTTGCTGGGATCTAAAAGCATTCCCTTGCATCTTCTTCAAGATCGCTTCTTTTAAAACATTGATATCGTTTGATTGATCACCACTAATAAAGGCTTGCAATGAGAGCAGCTCCACGGCTGTGCCATACTCCGCCTCCGTTTCTAAAGATCGTTGACTCCACTCACTGCACGTGCATGAGCTGAGAATCTGTGACGTTGCAGTAGACTCTGGCTCTACTTGGACCCCTACTTAATGCGTAAACAATTCACTTTCTGCACTCCAGTAACTTTTCATTCTTTTTACTGGGGGCTCATCAGCATATTTTATTGTAGTAAACAAAACAAGCCCCTGGCACGTCACAAGTTTCTTGGATGAAGAGGGGGCAAGAGTGAGAGCAGCTGCTGATGCATTCATTGCTTTCTTTCAGCATACATCTGATTGGATGAAAGCATCATTTCAATGTTGGTTTCACAACACGTATTGTCCAGTTTGCACCAATCAGAATGTGTCTGCAATCTATCATGATCACGATGCGTTAATATGATGCAATACTCGTGAAAAGCACGTACAAGGCTCTTTTGGCGACAGAGAAAGGCTTGCTTCATGGTACAGCTTTCTGAGCTGTGGGGAAGTTCATACCGTTGAAAGCAGCAAGCGGTGAAGTTGAGGAGTAAATATTGTTATTAGGAAAAATCTGACTGGTGCCACATCCCCCTTGGCACCCCCCTGGATCCGCCCCTGCAATGAACTTTCTGGTGTGAAGTATTTGAGGTTACCTCCACACTCTGTTTTGTCTGAACAGATGACACTCGTGGAAGTGTTATTGAGAAAAGTGCAAGAAGCGCTCTTTTAAATTTCCTTTCGTACTTGCTGCTTCTCTGCCTTATCTGCTGTACGATAACAAACATCTTTCAAGTACACCAACTATGCTGTATTGCGAGCTGATCAGTACCTCACACCTTTTATATAACATACCTTCAGCTATTATTGTAGTTGAACAAAATACATATCACAATAAAAGAACATACCTGATCCAATGCATCAGTAACCGACTGCTCATTTGACGCTGATTCAATGTCAGCTGCAAAATCCTGGAAAACAAACACATGATTATAAACCTTGGTTGATATCCAACAAAAGTGTGAATTCATGACTAAAGCAATCATGAACTAATGCACCTTGACACATAAGCATCATTGAAACGCTCGAATTACTCATGCTACTCCAATTTGTCCAAAATTGGTTCCTAATTAAACATCAGCTGCTTTTAATGCCTTGAATGTGAAGGACATACATATATACATAGCGCAGCTTAGGATAAATATATGTCATTCATACAAGAATGTTTCAAGGAGTGTAGTCGCTGAACAAAACAGCTTTGGCTGTAGGAAGCATTTTTTCCAGATGATATTCGAAGGTAAGTCGGTCCCAGACCAACTTCAGGAACTGGAAATGCCATAAACAGATTGATAACAGTTACAAACATGCGAGGGGAATGGCATGGTATATCGTTGCTCACATAAATTCCATTGGTTAATAACAGACACGGATATATATGTCCTCTGATGTTCGTAAAATAGGCTTTGCATTCAAAGGTCTATGACAAACGATCTGTATTCTTTCACTTGTCAGTTTATCATTCAATCACATGCAAAACAAAATGGTTTTTACTGTAGAAACATCATGAGGACTCAATTAAATCTCCTCCCAATCAATCAATTCTGGGAAAAAGCCCCCACCCTTGGACGTGTTTCTGTACACATGAGTCAAATCATCTGAAACTTGCAGAAAATCCAATACCAGAGAGCTCAAGAATGCGAATCAAATAACCCTCTTTAAATAGGCCTCCCTCCTTAATATATGAACCCCTAACTCAATTTGACAAATAATGACCCCAGGGTAGAGAATGAAATGCCAAAACACGGTGCACTAGAGCAACAAATAAAAGTTCCTGATAATAAGCAGACATTTCTCTAGACAACACAGTCAACTTATGCATTCCAATACAATCTGCTTCAGGTACGCATGAATGGCTGCTTGTAGCATGACTAGATGATATCACCACAAAAGCTTCCTTTTCACTTCAAATGTAGAATTTATGGCTTGAGAAAGAAGCTGATTATACAGCAGATGTGTCAGATCAATAAATCACCATCAAACTATTATTGTAACAGGGAGGTTGCAACATAGTTCATACGAGCACATATACGATCATAGTGTTAACTTATTTCTCAGAAACGTAAATTTGCAGCGAGAGAGGTGGGTGCTACCCCCTGGCAGCGAGAGAGGTGCGAGCTACCCCCTTGGTATGATTTGAAGTCAGCTCAGGGAGACAAATAAGTAATCTCCGTTCAGGTTTTCAAAATTCACATTATTATTTCTCTAAAGCATAAAAGGTCTCCAAGTCCTGAAAAAATTGAAGTCAATAGAATAAGCGCAAAGCAATAAACTTTTGTCATAAGCATTAAGTTGATCAGAACGCATGGTTTTGAAGCGCCAAAAATTAAGAACATTAAAAGAACACCAAGGGCTTGAGTAGATAGAGAAGTTTTCTCCAAAAAAATGACTTATAGTAGTCAAGCATCAAGTTTTGCCCTTCCAGGAAAATTGTCGCTCTTTGGAGGGTCAGAACCATTATTGGTTACATTACTAACCTAAGAAACTAAGAACACCAGCAGGATTAATTTTGATCATGGAAGTAAAACCAAAGTCTTATAGAGCCCAAGTATATGTTCTTATAAGAACAACACTGTAATTCGACACAAAGTAAATAACAGTACTCAAATGTTCTGCAGTATTAGAATTACTGACACCTAGAAGTAACTAAGTTCTGCAAAGAGGCGGGAACGACAGCAGCCAACGTGCCCCATGCATAGCTGTCTCTTGAGACAGTTTGGAATGCAGGGATGAAAAGGCCCAAAATTTGTAGCTGCGTAAAATTTACACCAGGTCCTACTTTCACTGTCTATTACATAGGCAATGGTGGGTGCTTTATATCCTGAAGCCTCATATCAGGCATCCTCGGGTCTCTGTTCAGACACCAACCATGCTTAGGTGAGTGAACTGCCTTGGTTTATGCTTCAACTTAGCTACCATCAGTGGACATAAGTTTCTTTGATCGGCACAATTTCAGTCAAATCCTGCAGCAAGGAAGACATAGAAACAAGCAAAATATCTTTGGACGCTTGGCAAACATTTATAGCGATAGGATTGTGTAAAAAACATCCTCATATACAGCCGCAGAATGTCGCGAATGCCAAAATGCAAGAAGTCATCTTGTCCGAATCTTATAGAATGTCCACGCATGCTCCCCAATTATATCAGATTGTACAACACACCATCATTGACTTATAATCCCACTTGAGATACACAGGCTTGTGCTAATAATACTAGTAGGGTGTGGCTACTAACGTAATTCCTTCTATTTGACACCAAAGATTGTAAATAAGCGAAGGTACTAATAACCAACGCTACCACGGCGACAACCTGTGCTATGTAATGAAGAAGTCGGAGGAACAGATAAAGAGATTTGGGCAAGCTGTCAGTATACAGTGGGCTTCAAACCTCTAATGAGACACATAGAAATTTCATGCGCCAATTAGAAGAGTGTAATAGCAAGCAATGCCGAAGAAAGCTCCTTGTCATCCACTTCTCGGCTCATATGCATCATCATAAGACTCCTTCGCATCAAGGACAACATTCGTAGTTTAGTATCAACCCAGTCACAACACAAACTATTATAATATCAGATTGCGCCACACAGGCGATTCCTGGTTGATACATTAGCCAATGTAGGGGCAGCATAACGGACATAGCTCCTTTTGATGCAGTAATGAACGGATGCAAGGATAGCTTTAACCTCCATGAGTTACATGGGTGAATTGCTTGCTTACCTCATATATTCTGCAATCGACATAAAGTTCAGCAACCATCAACCAATCCTTTTAATTTCAAACCACAAACATAATTTTTTTGCTGTAAATAAAGCCATATGACTTTCTTATTTCAGGTAGTTAAGTATGTCCTCTGCCCTCCAATGGTAAGGAAACATCATTGGTCAAACCTGACATCAGCTGTCATACAGAATTCAACACAATTTGTTTAGGTTTTGCATGGCTTACTCAAATTCTGTGACAGGGTTGTATACAAGCTTAGTTACATAATGACGAACTGACAACCAGGACTTGAATAGCCGTGAATCTTATTGAACGACCAGGAGTTGTCAGCTCTATCTCTCTATCACTCAGTCATTACCAAGTCTTGAAGTCGAAGGGGCTGGAAGCTTCCAAGCATCTTTTGTGCACTCTGTTTCTTGCTTCTAAAACATTGTTTGTCAAGTTGAGTCACTGGGTACAAGGTTGGTCTTCTTAAAACCATATAAACCATGAAGGCTTGGTTCAGTCAGAAAAATTAAAAAACATGTGAAAAAAGTATCAGTCACACAACCTCTGACTACCTAAGACAGGGAGCGACTACCTAAGGCAGGGAACTATCAGTCAGAAGTCTAAAAATTAAACGACCATCTCCATTGTAAGTTACTGCACAAAAATATTATAAGCTAAACAGTAAAAAGGGATAGTTTAGGTCACAATAAGTTAATAATCTGATATCCACAAATGAATGAACTAGTAAGGCAGAAGACTTTTCAAGCACTCGAAAAAAGATGTGCGGGCTGAATGTTACGACCTGTTCTAAAATATCCTAGCGCCACTTTGAAGTCACAGTCACAATATTTCTATAGTAAAATACCATACCATGCTCGATTGTCTGCGACGAAACACCATTCGGTGGAGACATGCTTGAACAATGGGCACCATAAACTATTTGTCGATATCAGATACAATAAATAATCAATCTGCCAATATTCGCATGCCTCGTGCCTTGAATACTTATGAGCAGAAGTTTTATTTTAGCGTTTAGGCGAAGTTTTACTTAAAGTGGGGAGGAAGTGAACAATAAAATGAAATAATGCGGATAAAGCTCCGTAAGAAGCACCCATGCGGCATAATTTTTTAGATACAGGTGCATATGCATATCAGATTACTAACTTAACATGGCCTTTAAGTGCTACAACTCCTGATCTAAACAATTCTGCATGTATCTACTATCATTAACGCCTCGAATAAGAGCCTCAGCATTGATCTCATTTTCAAGGATCCAAAATGGGCACTTATTTGAGGGGGGTGCTTGTTTAAAAACATACATACATTTGGAAGTAATGTAAAGAAACAAGTTCCCTCATTCTTATGATGAAAAGAAAAAAATGAGAATGAACGTGCTAAAACAAACTGAACATTTCTAACTGGATCGACTTTCCATTACTTTCTTGCCAAATATTAGAATAGGATCAAAGGATGAGCGCTTATTTGACGGATGGGCATTTACTCATGGGGCAGTGGGGGCATCCAATAACTTCACTTCTATAGGGTAGCTAATTACTAGAGAAGGGGTGCTTAGTCGAGGCATTATGGGAGGACGATACGGCTATTTTGTTCCAAATTCAGCCAATTGTCATAAGAAAAACATTAACAGATAAGGACAATTAATGCTCACTTCAATCACATCGTCTTTGCTGTCTTCCTCCAAATTGATATTGGCCAATTGAGAGAGCCAACCATCTTTTGGTACTTTGTAAACATCTAAATGATGCTTGTCATTAGAATCTGCAACAAAAGTACTGATCATCAGGAAAAAATAAATAAAATTGGATAACTATCGATTACTTGACAATTTATTGTTTTTTAGAAATTTGACCTTTGAAGCCATGCCCACTCACAAACATTTACTGTATTAATATTAGAGGAAATCGTGTTTTTGACACTCACTGATGTTACCTCTAACACTGCTAGGATTATACAACACTCTACCAATTCTATGCATAAAATAAATGTTCCCGATTGGTGGAAATACGCAAACAGGATTGGGAATAAATTAATTTCTCTCAAAAAAGCTTTATGCCATAGTGTGCAGAGGGGTCCCATCCCCCCCCTTTTGGCCATCCCCCACCCCTTTTCGTGGCGTTTTCCGGCTCCATGATAAGTTCGCATTTTCCATTGTGTGCAGAGGGGTCTCATCCTGTTTCGAGAGAGACTAAACTGCCATAAAGTGATTTTAGAACCATGTTTATGAAAACACTTACAAATATTTTAGAT
>JAOBRC010060015.1:0-15587 GCA_027575255.1 Scolionema suvaense | reverse complement strand
TCTGGAATCAAAACATATGAATTAACATCACCTGATTTGTATAATCTAACAGGAACAATCTTACAAGAAGTTGAGCTTAATGTAATCGATGTTTCACTACCATCTGCAGAAGTGAAGCTATTTGATAATACAACTGTCACCACAGATGCGCCTGAACAACAGTATTTTCATGTCGCCTAAACCAGAAGACTAACTGGGATAATATTAATCAAGGTAAAACATTAACTAATTACCCATGGCTACCACAGAGTAGCTACACTCAGAGGTATGACCAGCCAATATCCGCCTTAACCTTAAGGGCTCTGGAGTGGTCGCGTGGTTGTCTTGTGCACACAAGATTGAAGGTTCGAGTCCCACTGGCTGATACTGGTAAGTGCGAAATCCCTAAAGGCTAAGACGGGTAGGGGCTCAGTAAAACCTAGTACTGAGTGATAATTAAGCGACGAGCAGAGAACGAATCTACAATTCGAGAAGACCTTCACTTCGTCAACCGAATTCATTAACTAATTACTTGGAAAGTTAGCCAACAAAACAAGTTCATGCGTACACCAACTATAGCGCATTCTGTTCAGTATTAAAAACTGTTTGTTACATACAGTATTCATATTGCTTAATCTGTACCAATCACAATACAAAAACATGCGTTCGTTCCTATTTCACAACACTGTCCCTTTTTATCAGGGATCAAACGACTCCAACACAGTCAGGAGAAAGGGGATTTACAAACCTTCTCTTAAGCAATTAATAACAACATAAATGATATATATATATATATAAAATGTTAGATCTTTCTAAGAATTTTGTTAAAATGCGAAAACTGGGTCTGCCATGTGACGTGAACAGCTGACATGACGTCATCAGAAATTGGCGATTTCTTCCTGCACCAATATCTCTGAAACTACTGTGTCGAGGAAGTTGGTCAATCATTGATTTTGTTTAGATAAACACATAACACTCAAAAGCACACAAAAAAGAAACAATACTTGTCTTGTATAATTAATAATTCTGACCAAACTAATTTTACAAACCAACTTTCAAAAGAGGTTGTGGGATTCGAAATGATACAACTCAGCAAATCATTTCGTTACTTCAACATATGTTGAAAACAGTTTAGTAAAAACTGATCTACTTACAGAATTTCAACTTTTAAACCCATTGCACAAATTACTTAAACAATGAATCATCGCTCACCTTCATCTTCTCTTCAATACGTGAAAAAGGTTAAAAAAAACAACGGAGTAAGATCATAGTAAATACTTGTTTATTTTGCGGTTGCTGTAAAAAGTAATAGATGGTGACTATCTGTCTGCAGGTAGATCAAGCTAGAAGTAAAGCTATGATGGACTTCAACACAAACATCATGGAACACAATAAGTGCAACGTACATGCTACTCTGATGTACAATGCATGAAACTGATGATTGATTAAACACAAGTATACGCTCGCACCAGGTCGATCATAGGGTGGACAGTACAATCAGAGCGGAAGATAGTTGGATTGAGGTTCAGATCAAAAGAAAACTGCCGGCTTGAAAATTACCCCAAAAATGTCATTTTTCAACGCAACATGACTTTGCAAATGCAAATTAGCTGAAAGATAGTTTTGTATGAGGGGGAAATTTCACTGAAATTTTAGCATTCTCGACAATCTTCAGATTACACAACAAAACACATTCTCAGATGATAGCTCATAAAAACGCACAAAGAAAATGAACAAGTCTACTTTACCCCAGATCAGTGCATGATGCATTAATCAACTGATAAGCACACCAGATAGTGATAGATACTGCAATCAGCATGAAAGGGAGACAATGCACACAAGAGAAATGACACATTCAATACAGTCTGCAATACATTTGCCAGACACTAGAAGCATCCAAAACATGAACATCATGAGGACAAACTGGTGGGATGGGAGGGTGGAATTTGAAGGGGACAAGGAGGAAATACTAACATCTTCTAATCCAGGGGGTGGTCGGCACGTCTTGGTTCTCTGTGATGGAGGCGACTGCTGGCCCATGCCATGGGAGTGAACGGAAGAGGCGGAGGCATTGGAAGAGGCAGACGAATTGAGGGAGGCATTCGAAGAGTGCATCTAAAATCAAGCATGGATCAAGTATGTGAAGAGGAGATGAAGCTGACAAAATGAGCACATACAATATGCAAGCAGAAAAGTAAACTGCATGTAAGTTCCACAATACAACGTAAATCCCATATTTCACAGGGACAACACAGATCACAAAAAACAAGAATAAAGCATAATCAATACTCCGGGTAGTGTGGGAGAAGTGATGTGGTACAGATTTTATTTGACCATCATGCATTGCCACTATCAGACCATAAAACAGATGAGTCACATAGTCACTCAGACCCACCCAAGATCATTACAAGTGATGATACATAGCGGGTGCTCTTGAGCATGTGGAATCTTCAAGGCTCAAAGCAATACATTGTTCTAAAAAGATATTCCACCTGATAATAGCTCTTGAGCAAACATGAATCTGGTTTTTATTTGAGTAAAAAATTTTAAGAGAATCGTCTTCAATGTCGAAGTCTAGCTGTTTCACCGTTCCTCTGATTATCAGTTTTGTTCCTCACCTCAGTGACGTCAAATGGGACTGTTTCTAAGGTCTATGTCTGTTCTTAGTAACTGAATATTTAACTCTGGTTGCTGTGGGGTCTTGGCAAAAAAGAACCCCCTACTGTTCTTAAAAACCACAACAGCTACACTCTAACTAACATCACATATATAGGACAATTATTGAAGTTTTAAAATGTGAATAGATTTGTAATTAATTATTGCCTAACCAGTGCTGATGTCAGCACAATTACCGTCAGTTGGGAACTTTGTTCATTAATTATGCAAAATTTCAACCTCCTTAAAAGTTATTCTGATTGATCGAAAACGTTCCAAATAGTGTAGATAAGTTATTTAGAATGTAAAGTCTTGTTTTTACATTAAACTTTTCTGATTATTGCAGAAAAAAAAGTCACTTATAAATATATTATCTATAAATCTTTATCAAAATGGGTCAATTTTGTGTTCCAATCGCGTATCAAAAAACTATGATATCTTTTAAACCACTTAACCTATGAAGCTGAAATTTGCAGCGCAAATATGTTATAAATAAATACTAAAAGCCACAAAATGTCGTTACTCCAGAGTAAGCCGTTCAGAAATTATTTTCAAAAAACACTAGAGGGCAAATTTGCCCCCAATAAAAAAGACTGGATGACCCAACACCTCACATCAATGCCCTACTCGCAATCAGAAAAAATGAGACAAACAAAGAATGAAGATTAGTACATACGGAAACAATTAAAGAATTAGTGGATTCCCTAAGTAAGCCAACTTAATTTAGAACCTTCGTGTTAGATCAGAGAAAAAAATAAGACATCAAACATAAGCTTCAGATAAAGCAGTTTTGAACCATTATAGAAGTAAATTGCCACCCACATGCTGAACAATATATTCCAAAGATGTAAGGTATGGGTCATAACATAAGTTATGTTGCTTCTAAGATCCACCCCAAAATAGCAAAAAACGGGTATAACACACCAAAAATGGCCATTTTTGAATGAAAATCAGCCCCTGCAAGCCTAACAAGATTTTCCCGAGACTAGCACATGGTTCATAACAAACGCAGATTTACCCCCAAGATTCACATGAAAAATGACTGGCCCCGCAGAATCAAAACAAAAATGACTGAACCGTTAGTAGAATGAACCGTTTTTGATATATTAGGCAAAAAACACTGAACATAGCCACTTTGGGGCATAAATTGCCTCCTGCAAGCCAACGCTTCAAGTAATTGCCCCTCTTCTTTTAAACGCCCCTTCGAATGAAGGCCCTCACATTCAGAGCATTTTTTAATAAACGCGATCTCTATTAAATGCACACCTTGAATAGACGCCTCCACCTAGAGAGGCATTTGTTAGTGATGACATTTTGGAAGCTATTGACAGGTAATCTAATGTATATTTCATTGACGTAAAGTTTATACGTAAGAACAAAGAAGAATTTCATAAAAATGTAAGACGCCCCTTAAACTCCCCGAAAAGTCCGTTAATTTAATACAAAGAAGAATAAAGAACAAAAAAGAATTTCATAAACACGTAACACGCCTTAAACACCCCTGGCATTTAATCAAAGCATTAAAGTATAACCTGGTCCATAACGTATTATTGCCCTGCACTTTCGCACCAAAAATTACAAAAAAGTAATGATCGAATCCTAAAATATTTTTTTAAAAAACTGAAAATGCCCAAGCTGAACTAGATATTTCTCAGATATATAACCCATGAAGCAAACTACAACTACCATTGCTCTGAAGTTTCATAAGCAATGGATTTGGAAATACTTTGAAAAAACCATAAGAATAGCCATCTTGGGTGAAAATTGCCACCTGCAAGCCAAACAATAATTTATTTTGAATTCTGGCTCCATTACGTTTCTTAAAATACCTTCATGTCAAATTTCGCAAAAAACCATTGAGTGGCTATCTGAGAAAATGTGCTGGTGACGGACGGACAGTCCTCATTTTGTAGGACTACAGATTGGTCTATAGATTGTCCAACCGTCAATAAAGTGTTTAAAGTGCATTAATGACATCGCTTGCGAAATCTTTGACTTTTGCATGCAGTAATGAGCCATGTGTGGTACTTCAGAGTCGTGGGACTGACGTGACATTTGGTCGTATTGAGGCATTCCCTTATCTATCTGGTTTTCTCTGAATGACACATGAGGTCCTACTAAAACACAAGGACAGTCACGAACAATGCTACTTAGGAAATGAGGTACTATGAAGATAAACCTTAATACCACTGATCATGAAACTGCACATTCAAAATCCAGATTATCAAAGTGTCTGAATATTATACTTGACTTAACATTGTTTAGGCTAGCAAGTCTCTCTCTCCCTGATTCTTTGGACGAACCTAACCAAGTCAGATGGAGTGACTAAAATACATATCCCAATCACTGCCATCAGAAGAAAACAGAGAGAGAGAGACTAGTGAATATTGGCAATCACAGCAATCAGACTCTCTGCAGGGTCTATCGGAATTTTACTGGCGATCTATAATTAGCTTTTGGGGCACATGAATTCATCACATCGCAGAAAATGCATGTCTGCAGCTGGTCTTACCCTCGTGCGAACTAGTCACCAATCACCGGGACAATGGCTACAGCGATGGGAACAAAAGATATCTGCAAGCAAGAATTCTGGTGTGCAGTATGTGTCTGCCTGTGACAAAAACAGCACTGCCGAATTCGCTAGTCCCTTTATCAAACACTACCTTCATCTCCGGGGTATCATACAAAGTGAGACTCTGCCATATGATGTTGTCACATACTGAACACAATTTGAACATAAAGGGACTATGCTAGTCTATACATTGTTGTTATGAATTTCTGTGCAATAGGAAAAGCATACATTCACTCTAAGTACAACACTACAATCCTGGGAGATGCACCAATGATATGAACACTGTTAGCAATCTGCTTAGAACCAATTGAATATCAGTCAAATTTGAGAAGTAAATAGCTCCTCATAGAGCTGGCTTAACACTAATAATTTCATGGAATTAGATGGCAAATCTGGAATAAGGGTCTTAACACTATAAAATTTAAAGCTGACCTCAGCCAGTTTAGGAGCTGCTTGCAGGCGATTCTTGCGTCCATTCCACTAAAAAGTAAAGTACACAATAGTTTACTCATGCAAAGCAGGAACAAGAACGAAACAGGAACAAGAACAAAAGCCCAAAACTAATTACTAGAACGCTGGATGACACATCAAAAACTTACTGCCATGATGTTCAACAAAAATACACTGAGATACATATGCGAGCAAAGCACCTATACTACCTGTTCGAGAGCATGTCATAACAGGAACCCATTCATCAATAACTTGCTTTGCCTGAACTTTATCCTGATATGGAAGATACTGTAATTATGCGAATGAGCGCCGGGGCGCTCATTAACTTCATGCCTTTCAGAAGGAGCGCTCATTTGAGGGGGGCGCTCGTTACCAAAAAAATGCTAATTAGGTACCAGTAATAGTGAACATTTTACAGACAAAACAAAATGAAAAAATAAAGAACTCTGCCTAAAGCTTATGTCTATATACCCTTTCTATAATAAGCACAAAACAAGGATATCTGACCCAAGATAATTCTTCTCTTGTTAACCACTGTTATAAACTGTCGGAGTGAGCGCCTATGCACATCATACATTACAACTTTCCAAATGAGCGCCCCTTTCCTGGTTTGAGGATGAGCTGGAGCGCTCATTAAATTTTTCAGCAGTCAAGAGGGGCGATTATGTTCACTTTGATAAGACCTTGAGATCCCCTGCCTATATGTTGGAATGATTAAAAAAACATTGAAGAACTTCATGAAGGGATGGGCGGTTGATGATGAGTGCCGGGTAGTACCGCTCAGTGCCGCCCACCGTGGGCAGAACCCTGTAAGACGTCCTAATGATGGCACATAGATTTTGGATTTAGTTATGGTCAGGAACTTGCACACGTTCACGGCTTTTCCAAGAAGACAAGGGGGATGGAAAAATTAAAGGAACATATCTGATAGGCGTATGGAAAAAGTGTTTGATATTTTGAGCAAAATCAGTTCTATTCAGCGTAAAAACAACCTCAATATGAATCGCATACTTTTATAACTATTCGTATTATATTCATGCTTTTTGGCAAATAGAAATTATATGGGCTCAACCAGGATCTAAATTCTAGGGTGAATAATGAAATTCAAGAATTGAAAATCAAGATGAAGATATCTTTCTTTTGATAGTGTCTATGGACGAAATAGTTCAGGTTTAGAGGCCTAGTAGCAATACTTTTACTTGGCATTAATAATCTCTTCTACGAATAGAAACCAAAATAAGTAGAACACCAACAGTTAAGTACACAAGCAAGGATTTTGCTCCTTGATCGAATAACCTTATCAAATATCTTAAAAATGCAAACTCAAGGCAAAAAAGCAGAAGAAGCCAATTACAAACAGTAGCACTGGACATGGATACTATCACTAGTTACTGAAACAGTGTCTGCTCATGAAAGAGTATAAACAGTCAGTTTGGGAAGGATCACAACACACCACCACAATGAGTTTGTTATATGCAAAACCGATGACAAGCATCAACAACTCCATACTTCTAGGTCGCTAGGTTTCTTGTAACAATATAATATTATGTTCAAGAGTAACTGCATTACTAGTGGAATTCATAACTTACCGTAACTTAAAAAAAATTAAGAGTTAATCATTTAACCATATGACTTGACTCCTAGTTAACCATCACAACTCAACTGGAAGAATAATAACATTGCAACACCAGAAAACGCGTGTGCCAGTTTATGCTGTTTAATGAAAAAGACCCGGTAATATTGAAATATATCAGACACAGGAACAACAACAGAAAAGACTTGCAGCAAATATTTATCTTCACAAATAACCAAACTTGAAACAATCCCCAACAGATCTGCCGACGACCAATAAATATTAAAATGTTAAGGATGGCCACAGCAATATGAGATCTACTTGAAACCATTCTACTCACTAAAGGCATCTTACAACTTCAAAAACATCTTTTTCAGCTTTGATCAGCATCTCTCCTAACAGCAAGTCTGTTTTTATCTCTCACTGGCTTGACCAGTTCATCAAAATACACTGTTTGTAAAACTTACCAGTTCTTTTATAGCTGCTTCTGGCATAGAATTTGAGAATCCATACCCACTCCACGCATCAGTAGGCGTCCTGCCCACACCAGGCGAAAATTGGGATTGCATAGCTAAAATAAATAAGGGATCAAATCCAGACTTCCAAGTAACTACTATAGACCAAAGTGAATCAAAGTTACGAACAAATAAACCTGGGACATTTAAAAGCCTACAGTAGCATCCATAAATAGAAGCGAAGGGGCTCCAGTCAATCAAACCATCGAAATTCAGCTAACAGCCATCCTGTTTTTTATTGAGCTCAGCATATTATTGCTGACCTGACTATTCCCTGTTTTCAGAATCTCAAAACTCAGAATAAAAGCGTCATCTCTTCCCCTTCTTGCATTTAACTTCCTTCGTTTGCACTTCTTTACAACCCTACATCCAAAAGAATCTCTACTATAACACCGCCATTAAGCTGCCACTCTACCATCTTAAAAGTGCAAAAGCACCCTTATGGATTCCAGCTGTACACTATGTTGTGCACTATGTTGTATGTTATGCAGAACGGGAGCACAGATGAGATTACAATGCAAATTTCATTCTTGTACATGTTGTACTTTTTTCACCCTGTGACAATTTTCCAGCAGAACTCGTGGCACACCATTGACTTTGCATATAAATCTACCAGGGGGGTTTGAGCTGCTGGAACATCAATCACCATAGATGACTTCGCTTGGCAGTTCTGCATGAGATTTGAATTGAATGCTAAGAGTGTTCAGTAGTCCTCAAGATCAAGTTTGTGTGATATATCAGGCATTTGTTACTGAGGAAGTGTGATGGCTAGTAAAAGTAAAGAACGAAGGTAATCTAAAGAATGAACTACAGCTTAGTTTTTCTCTCGGCAATTGCCGACCTGACTTGGTTCAAGTTCAGCAAATTTTTGCCAACCTCATTTCGCACGAATTTCGAGAGCTGCAATTACGGAATGTTAAACTATCTTTGTAGAATTACAAAGCGAAGTGTCAAAACAGCAGGTTCAACAGAGACAACACTACAAAAGATTTTTATTAAACTATCGTAAGCCAGAACATCCTCTTGTACGCAACATGTGTTGGTGAAAGTAGAAATCATACTATGTAGCAAACTGCTGAGCTAGTGTCTTCAAATTCGCCGAAAATGAGAGATGTCACCATTCACTTGATTTTAAAGTAAGCCCATACATGATGAAAACTACAGAAAAAACAAGTCAACAGAATCTGAGGACATCCGCCAAACAGTTTCTGCACAATTACAATTCAGACGGCATTCAAGACACAAAGTTATCAGAATTATAATAGTGGAGCAATTCTTGATCATACGTTTGACAATAGAATAGCAACGAACATGACAAGAGTAATAGCAACATAAGTAGTGTCACTATTAAGATTCACACTAAAAATTACATAACATCAATGAAGTGTTCTTCAAAAAGCCCTAAAACTGATCAGAATTAAGGGTAAATTGTCAACTGCATGGCCATTCAAAATTTTTCCAGACATGGTTCACAAGACTCACACCAAAAATTACATGAAACTAATGCACCATTTTTGAAATACTTTGAGAAAGCCCTGATTATAGCCATTTTGAATGTAAACTGCCACCTGCAAGCCAAACCAGATTTCCACATGTTGCATAACATTTGGAGTACTTTCGCTAAGATTGACACCAGAAATTTTCGAAGAAAAATGGGCCATTCTCATAGTATTTTCGAAAAATCCCTGAGTATTGTCATTTTGCGCATTAAGTGCCACCTGCAAGCTGAATCAGATTTTCTCAGATATGATAAATAGTTCATCACAAACTTAGTGTTTGCACCAATTTTCCGACCAAAAATAACAAAAAATAAAAGAATCATTCTTGAACTATGTCGAACAAACTCTAAAAATAGCCATTCTTGGGTGTCAACTGCCACCCGCAAGTCTAACCAGATTATCCTCAGATACGGGACATAGTTTATAGGATTTCCGTGTTTCCCCAAAATTCACATAAAAATTTACAAAATACTAATGAACTATTATCTTGGTATATTTTTGAAAAAATACTAAAATAGTCGCTTTCAGCCATTTTTTAGCACAAAAATGGCAGCACCCTAAACTCATAGAAATTTTCCCCAACATATCCCAAGACTCATCATATTAGCTATACTGCTCTTAACATTCACACCAAAACTACAAGAAACTAATGACAGACATGCCAGCACCCTAGTCCAAAATATCCGGAAAATTTTCTCAAAATCAAAGCAGTTCTGCGAGGCCTCCTGAAAGCTACTGGAGGTAAAAAGGTATCCCAGGCGCAATGTCTCCGAAAGTCTGACTTTTCTACTAAAACGTAGCACCCAAGATGGAATCAATGTGACTGATCTAGTTGACACATAGTAAAGCAGTACACGCTTATAAGCAGCGGTTTTTTCAACTTCAGCCTCGGTGCTGCTTAGTATTTTTCGCGTTTGAGCCTTGGATGTTACTTAGTAGGTGTTGCTTATTTCTGTATGCCTGCCGTCAATGTTCAATTTTGTATCATTTGATTATGAAACTTTGCGATACCTTTCAAGTCTTTATTGGTTATATTTCATGTTCTATTACGGTTACGAGGCTACGGTTAGGAGAAAAGAAGATGCATAACAATTTTGGACTTGACCGCACAATCCCAAACTCAGGGCGTTGCTTTCCGTTTGCTTAAATTTTACCGATTTTCAGCCTAGTGGTGCTTCAGCCTCTAGATGTGCAGCTAGCCTATAAAGGTGCAGCTATAAAAAAAGCATGTACTGTAAAAGTTGTTTGCGATGAAGGAACGGTAAAGCAAGATCGATAGAAAGAAAAAAAGAAACGATGTACTGAGAACAGTGCAGAGAAACTTACTCTACGGAGCAGAAGAATAAAGTTTCAAACCAGACTCTGTATGGTGAAATTGGATCTGATTCACATTTATGTTTTCGATGGAAAAATCAGCAAACCAACATGAATATTGTAGTTACAGTTCCAGCTAGCTAGTTAGCTTGTGAACGACCTGACCCCAATGTCATTGTCATAGCTGGAGATCCTGCTGTATAACACGAAACAGGCCTTAGAAGCGTACAGGCCAGCCTTGAAGACAACTGGAGCACAAGAGAAGGAAAATCACAAAAGAAAAATAAAAATCAGACCAAAAATAGTAACCAAGACTAACCAAATGTAAACAGAGAGGACATATTGAAAAAATCAATGCATGCAAATGAAACCTGGCAAAAAGCATGAAAAAACGAAGCTTTCTAAACACATTCACGGCGGGGACAATATTAATAAGTTTCGATATTTAAGGCAACGTTACAGATGTATCGCTTCTTCGAGGATCACTGGATCCAAAACAGCAGAATTCCAGAGTACATATAAATCACAGTATCTCAAGCTTATGCATGTCACAATAGCTTCTTTCTTTCTCCAATTTACACCAAAAATGTTTGCATCCGAAATCATCAAATGTTGAACTCAGAAATCCGGAATTCGGATTAATCCGGAGATCTGACATGTGTGTAATGAAGTGTTCTTGAAAAAATTTGAAAAAAAAGCTGCAAAAGGAACTATTTTTGAGCATGAATTGCCACCCGCAAGCTACACAAGAGTTTTCCCAGATATGACACATGGTCCACAACATAACTACCATTACTCTGAAGTTTCACACCAAAAATTACAAAAAGTACTTGGATCAACAGCCATTTTTCCGGCATAGATTGGCACCTCCAAAACAGCCATTTTTCGGGTCTAGATTGCCACCTCCAAAACGGCCATGTTTCGGGTATAGACTGCCACCTCCAAAACCGAATAAAAAAGAAAATCCAGTCCCATGAATTTGCTTTAACTATTGATTATGACCTTCATGCTAAATTTCAGAAAAATCTACGGAGCCCTTAACTGGCAAAAAGGCCTTGGAGATAGATGGAAGGCCCCATTTTATATGCCTCTTCCGCTGAAGCGAGAGTCCAAAAATTACCGAGTCTACATACCAGATAATACTATTCCTCAGAAAAGGTTTCTTTTCGAATGAAGTTACTTGCTATGTATGTTCACAGGAAAAGGCTAACCATAACCCATAGTACAGAGAAAAGAACATAGAATGCAGTCAAAAGTCTATGAAGGACACAACACTTGCTTACCTCGATTAGCCAGCTTTTTTCTCATTTCGTAATCGTCAACCTAGCACATAAAAGAGTAGCATCACATATCAGCAGACTTCAGTGAAATAGCAGCCAACAAAAACAACAAAAGATGGTTCCCTTGCTATGCTCCAGGTCGCTTGGTCTCATAAAAAATTGCCCCGTAATTTGAAGTAAACAAATTCTGCGATGCACGGCGACCTGAGTAAACAACACTAAATGATTAAATTATACTAAGTAAAACTCTGACCCAAACCCGGCGCCACAGTTAGGTAACCACTGTAAGATATATCCAATTGGGAAATGTAGAGTTCAACGATTCACTTTCAGCACAGCATTTCAGCAGCTATTAACAGTTTCTCACTGTTTCCGACCACTTCAAGCTACGCGTGCTCTGGAACTTTAACACATTCTTTTCACTCACATCCTTTGTACTTGATGTCAATACATTAGCTGAGCTTTCATAGATAGTGGTCAAAGTCAGCTCCTCATCATTCAGCCAAAACTACAGAGTGCCATTTCGGTTAGACATATTCTAATTAATTTGCCCAAGATTCCAAGACATTGACATGCTTAAAAAGTTGGACCTATGAATGAAGTGAGCTACTTTTTACTAAGACACGGCGTCCTCCGCCCGCTTTCTGGTTGCCAGGAAAGGGCAAAATCAGATTTTTCAGGGGGCATAACATCACATCTACTATCCCTTCATGTGTGCAGTATCAACAGAACGGCTGGACATTTTATTGTTGTGGAACCACAACCGGTTTAGTCACAGTTGCCATGCAATATGACCCAAAAATGGATACGCACCAGGCGAAAGGTAGGTGATAATAGGGAGAAGCTTAATTTTTCCAGGCGGTGCGGAAATATAATGGTTGTTTCTTTGCATGAAGGTCTGCAAATGAGGGGGTGGGGGGTTTGGCAAATTTCAAATTTTTCAAAATTTGCAGGTAGCTATATATTTCGAGAGTTGGTCGTAGCTGACGATGGTAGCTAGATAGCTATCACTTGGTGAGAAACAGCTTCACTTGCGTAGCTTGTCTGAGGTAGCTATGGGTTGTTAAGTACTTGAGTGAAAGTTGGTTTTAGGATGTCAAATCACCTTGTTAGTTCCCCAACCAACGTCAGTTTTTATCGCCGTAATGAAAAAAATGCTGCCGAACTTCGTTTTCATAGCAGCAAAAAAGGCTGTTGGAGGAAAATCCTAATTCCGAGGGCTGTTGGGATCATAGCACTCCGTTCAATATTAAATATTCTAACACCTGCAACAATATATCTACAAGAGCACTCCATTCAACATTAAATATCTAACACCTACAGCAATCGTATTGAACAGAATATAGCATCTCACAGCATGACTAACTTACAGTGAGTTTTGGGTTTTGTAGCGCAAGGCTGTTTATGCTAGAAAAGAAAATAACATCAAAACCATAAGCGAAGTACAAGATTGCAGCAAGTGTCACATCATCAACATTGTTATATCCAAAAAAGAGAGTTGCTTTAATAACCTATTGTTAGAAGACTAATACAATACACATAAATAAGAATGTTGGAGTATCAACCAATTGTGTCCAAGCAAATGAGCAAGATCACTTACATCCAGCATAATCTGGTGAAGCTCTATCTGTGCAGTTCGGAGCCCATACTAGGATTTCGCCCCTTATCTCAAGATCCTAAAGTATTGATGTTAAATGAGTATGGTCTATGAGTATTGATAAGTACGGTGAGTATGGTGCATGAGCATCGATGTTAAATGTGCCAGGTATGTGGTATGCAGGGACTACTAGCAGTCCCTAGCCTAATAAGAGAAACTGCACATTGGCGAATGTCATCACTGATGTACTTGAGTGGGGAAAGATTTGAGCTCCTATTCCTTAATAACAAGCAACAGAGTGAGAAGAATGAAATTCCATAGTTTCGTACTTCTGAAATTATGCACGTAGCATTAAAGACCCGCTGTACTGGTCGGCTCTTTGAATTTGAAGGCAGGTTCGGCAGACGTCTACTCTTTTGTTATCACATGCTGCATGCTTGCACTTTTCTATAAAACTGTCAATCAAAAAACCAAAACACACGCTAGCTTTGCCTCGTATTCTGAAACAGGTTACTATCTCATAAAGCAGGCACACATCCTGGCAGTGTGGGTTTGTTTTGGTTTGACGAATACAATCTGTCTTTAATGCAAAATTGACCAAATAATCCCCAATAATCACAAAAATTAGCAAACATATTCTTTGGAGCGCATATGTTGCATTCAAAACATTTTTATTTTTGGGAGTGTACAATTCTGCACTAACTATTTGGCAAAGACAGGCTTTTTTCAGCCAAAATTAAAAATGGACTTTTCAATGTTTTGATCATAACAGCACTTTGAATTGAATGGGATTAAGAATTTTCAGGCAGGTGTTCGACCACTTGTCTTAAGTGTCTCGATGCAGTTTCTAGCAATTTGCACTAGTGGACTGAATTCTATGCCCTTTGTTCACAAAATTAGCAGAAAAATTCCAAAATCCCAAGCCAAGCCCTAAAACAAGCACTGTCCCACCCTGCAAACACCCTAAGATTGCTGAAACATGATTTTTCAAAAGCCGCAGAGAGTAAGATCCTCAAGCAAAACCCAACGTTTCTCCCTGGCATTGTTTTGTCTGGCATTGTAGAATGTTTAGACTAATGTGAGGTGACTTTCAACTGTAAACAGAACCACAAAAAGTAGAAAATACAGCATTGAAATTCCTCTACCACTTTCTGCATCCTAATTCATCTCTAGATGTGGTTTTTGATGCTAAACATTCAAAATGAAGGTGCAAAAGCACAAAAATAATATTTTTGGTCTAATTCAACAGCCTGCAGGCAAATCTGACCCCTCACCCCTCGGTGATCTCAAGTTACCAACCAAACGGGGTTTCTCTAAATCAATTTAGCCATTCTTCTCAATCAATATCAAATACTACAAAAAGTTATGATTAAGTATGGCTACCATTGATGTTTTTCATAAAAAGTTAACATTAATTTCATATTTCTGAGGATAATTTCAACCCCCTCTCCCCCTGGCATGAATAGGGTTAAACGAATGAGAAATTGCGAAGGAGAATTTAGTACTTCTGACAAGAATAGAAAATCATAATGCATGAAACTACTTTATTAGATGAAAATTTTGTGCCATGAAAATTTTTCGCGGTTTCGCGGTCGAGTAAAAAAAAAACTGCGAAATTAATGCCGTGAAAAACCTATTTCCAGCTCAAACGCAAACTTAAAATGCCGCGAAAATTGTATTTGGGCTAACCGCGAAAATAAATTGCTCCAAGAATACGGGTTTTGAACTGTAAGGCGTTTTTTTTTGTTTGTATTTTGTCAAAAACTAGTGAAATATACACCATTTTGGAACAAGCAAGTCATTTCTGTTTTCATTTTTTACTTATATGGCGAAATTGAAATGCAGCAAAATCTGCATTTTTGCCTGAACTATGAAATTTTAAGGAAACTATACCGAACCTCAAATAAAACAGATTAAGCTAGAATCACAGGGAAGGTTTTCTAGTAGGAATAACTATAAGCTCACATTTGTTGTATGTATCACCATTGACATAAGCATTTTAATTTTCCACAAGAACGTATTTCAGCACGTTTCTCCCTTTGGGAAAGTTCCCAGTTCATAGCGCTCCTCCTTCCACAATACTTTGGATTGTGTATATCCTCCTAATTTGTTGCGTAATCTGATCAAAACAAACTAGCGTGCTGTTATCTTTT
>JAOBRC010058904.1:0-15607 GCA_027575255.1 Scolionema suvaense | reverse complement strand
GGCACTTATTTGCTAATATCGCTTCTAGGGTGGGTGCTTATTTGAGGAGGGTGCTTGTTTGAGGCATTACGGTATGCATATAGCAAATATTATATTATGCTAAGGTGAAAAGCAAACTAATTTTGGCCACGGCACTGCGATGTTGAAAATATAATCTTGTTAAGTTGCCCCATGGTCATCGTCATTTTCTTAGCCGGGGAGGCCCATTTGAGTTATCCGGTGTCGTCTGTTCATCCTATCTTGAGTCTGAGGATAGTACTGCACCATGTGTTACTATTGACTGACATTTACTGTTTGTTGCGATACATATTCATATACATAATCTTCATAAATCAGTATCATTCTTGAAGATGACTTAGTGTCACAGACATAATGCTATACTTATTTATGATACTGATCTTATTCTCACAAATAGATAGAAAATGGTGCAAAAATTTTTTCCACTGAATTCACATCGGCTGCTACTTCCACCATTTCTACACCAATGGGGCGTCAGTCACCAACTGTCATCAGAAGCTTTTCCCCACACTAAAACTGTAGAGCAGAGATTGGCGTGATAACTTCAAAGCGACTGATCATGTCAAACCTGGGCGCTATTGGTGAATTGGATGCAGATGCCCTACAACTTGCTATTTTGCTGTACTGGAATGCCCCAGATCCATCACAAAGGTCTCACCAGCCATGTGTGTATTTGGCAGGCCTGTGAAGGACTTCAGCCCTATCCTGCCTGCAAAATACACTCCAAATCCTACATGGAAACACACCTTAGATGCCTGAGAGAAGGCCCTCAGGAATCGCGACGTCAAGATCGGAGAACGAGTGAGGGAACACACCAGACAACTTCCTCCCCTTGCTGTTGGCGACCATGTGCGAGCACAGAATCAGACTGGCACCCACTCCCTTAGATGGGACAAAACCGGTCTCGTGGTGGAGGTTCGACAACACAATCAGTATGTTGTACGAGTAGATGGCTCTTCGGGACTTACATTACGAAATCCAAAGTTCCTCAGAAAGTTCAATCCTGCACACATGCCACCGCAGCCCCGATGCATTGCTGATGATCTTAAGGTTGCCCTAACGCCTACGCAAAGCTCCTCCAAAAGTGCATCACCTGCAGTGTCCTGTAATGAATTCCCTTCGAATCCACCTCCATCGGCTCCGAGTCTTCCATCTTTGATCACGTCGAGGTCCAGCCCTCCTAGACCAGTACAAAGCAGCGCTCCTAGTGAATGTCCCTCTGATAGCCGTCAAGATACACCACTACCACACTGCAGGATGCACATCGCCTCTCCTCCTTTGGATGAAAAATTGACAAAAGTAATATCCCACTTTTGCTTCTACATCTCGAGGACTTCAACAAACCCGGACTCGAGAGTAGCATCCCACCTGATGGCGGGATACAGCAACATGTGTTACTATTGGCTGACAGTTACACTTCGTTGCGTTACATATTATGCATATATGTACATAATCTGTCTAGATCAGTATCATTCTTGAAGATGACTTAGCGTCACAGAAGTAGTGCTATACTTATTTAGATAGCTGCAACAAAGCGAACTTTGTGAAGGCCTATGAGTCTGAGTTAGAAGTTGGTGCATTGTTTGTGGAGCTTTTTGGGATGAGAGAAGTTCTTGAAAATTAAACTTCAAATCCCAATTAGTTAAGTTTTGTTGTCGAATATTGACGTGTGAAGAGCTTTGGACTTCAAAAAAATATGGAACCAATCTGGACAGACTTGCAGCAACTTTTAGCAAGAAACTTGATTTTTATAGTAATATAGTTATTGAAACTGGGCAGCAGTAGCATTTATTGCATGAATCAATTTTCATGTATGGAAAACTCTCGTTCAGCTTGGGGGTAGCCATTTTGGTCCAAAATTGGTCTTTAGAGATTTTTATGGGAATGTGTTAGATCATGTTATTTTTTTGTAATTTGTTGGTTTGAAACTCAGTCAAAGTTATAGTATCAGCCGTAATGTTTCATACGTCAGAAACCTCTTGTTCATCCTAGGTGGGCCTTTTTTTTTGTGCCAAAAATTGTCATTCTGGGCATTTTAGAAAATTGTGCTCTGTTTATTAATTTTTGCAATATTTGGTCTAAAACTGGGAAGCTGTTGCAGTTATCATATGGGCCATGCACCGTATCTTGGAAAGTTGGTCTTCGGCCTGGTAGTGGTAGTGATAATTTTTAGTTTTATTTTGAAAGTATTCCCACATTGATTCACTAATCCGATCATGTTTTTAGCGCAAAACTTAGTGGTGTTAGTTATGGCAGGGACCTGTGTAATACCAGAGATAACTGTTTCGGTCTTGGGCGTGGTCATTTACATCCAAGAATGGCCTTTTTAGGATCTTTGATCATGTTTCAAGCTGCTCATTATTATTGTTGTTAATTTTGTCATGAGACGTTATAGCAATTTTAGTTATGTTGTTGATCATTATGACAGAAAGATCTGGTTGTCCTTGGGTGTGGCTATTTTTTGATCCTTTATTTGATGTGTTCATTATGAACATAGTCATTGTTCTTATGTTTATGATATGACTTTTTCTTAGGCCAGCAAAGACATTCATGGTTCCTTTACACGGTTGGAAACAATAATCCATCATTAAATTTGTGGGAGTACTGAAATGCTGAAAAGCACAATGCCAGCCACGAATGCTTGGACGTTTTTGAGTCAGCTTTGTAATGGAATGATTTCTGATAGATCCCAAAGAAACTTATTGTTTGACAAGTGCGTTTTGAAATTATAATGACAGTCTTGTGCCTGTTAACTTCAGAAGAACATAGCAGTTTTGAAGTGCCTTTTCTTATTTTTTCGATCCATAGCCAATTCCAATTGTGGTCCTTTTCTTCTAAGTAAAAGGGCTCTATATTTCTGGTAGGAATTTTACCTAACACTTTAGCTTACCCCTTTTGCTCAAAGTTGAAAACTGGAACTTAGCATAGGCAATTTTTTCCTGGCAACATTCAAGGGGCAAGACAGGGAAGACACAAGCAAATATTTGATTGGCACGGTTGTGGGTGGCACAGTTGTGATACATTTTTTTGTTCCTATTTTATGTGTGTATCTTACCGGAGGTCAGGTGTTTTCATTCTGGCATGGGGTTCATAGGAAGGAACATCTGACGACTGCTGCACATTTCTTTTATGCTAAGCCAGGGCTTCAAGGTGCACGAGAATTCGTGCGCCTAAATTCACCCTCAGGCGCACGCGTGCGCCAAGCTATGTCGATTATCTTTAAGACCTTAGCTAGCTTCGCCCATTGCACTTTATCCACTAGATATATTGCTTCAGTATAAGCCAAGAGGGAACTACCACTTGCAACTGATTAATAACAAAACAGACTTGCTCTGTAGTGTGTAACACATATGTATTCTCCCCAACAAGTGCAGAACATATATTTGTCACGATAATACCTCTGCTGAACTGAAAATGATGTTTCTCCGACAAGCCTCACTTCTTTGGCTACCATTTTGAATGTCCCTGAACACACACTAAACTGAAACATATGCAAATGAACTGTTTAAATATGCATCTTGTGACGTCCCAAAATTACCTCGATGACCTCAACGACATCTTCAAAGAGTGCTAGCCTAGCAAAGCGACTGGTTCATTGAGTCTTAATCAGATTGCAACAACGTCAGTGTCTTCACTGTCTTAATGGAGTGGTATCGCTGTCGAACTATTCGGTTGAATACGTAAAACATAATCCGCATGCACATTGCGCTGTAATTCGTAACTTGTATATCGAGATATGATGAACTTCACAACACTTTTCTGATGGCTGAAAAATTAAGGCGCACAAATCTCGGTGCTCCTGGTGGCAACAATGGTGCACGTTAGGCGCACGACACGAGCGTGCGCCTAATTTTTTAAGCCCTGTAAGCCATTTGAAAAATACCGTAAGTGAAGTGTATTGACTGCTGCCCATAAATAATTCATCGTGTAGAGGACAGAGTCAAAAGATCTGCTTCGTGGTGTGATTCCTAGAATAATGGCAGTACCTTAAAAATTATTCACAGAGGAGCTGATCCCAACAATAGAGCTGTGGTGATTCTAGCAGTTACCGAATCTCTTTTCCTTCTACATAGGTACTGGCTGCATGGGGACTTATTGACTAAAACCTGACTAACGTAAATTCAATGTCAAATGTTTGTTGTGTGCTGATTCTACTTTAGATTGCATGGTGCAGTCACCTGGAAAGAAGACTATTGGTCAGGAACCCTTTTTTGGACTAAGTTCAAAGAATGCTGTAAGGTGGGCTTGAGGCAACACTAAAACCTGTGTAGCAATGACCTGTGTAACAATGTTTGTCATGTTCCACAATCTGATAAGGTGTTAGTATGAAAGATAGTCTTCGTCGAATCTGACTTCCTTAGTTAATCATGTCTTTGTCAGAAATCAGTGCGGCCAGGGCCATGGTTAAGTGCCTCAAGCTCCAGCATAGAGGGATGAAAAGATCTGTTTCCAGGTGCTGCACATCTGAACTTGGCAATTTAATTTGTTAATTTGTTTTATCATTTCTTACTTCCGACTAATTGCTTTTCCTGTACAGAGGATCATCAGTGGAAATTTCGATATGTGGACTACACACGTGACAATTATCCTGCTGCAGATGCTTTTGGAGCTGTCTACGACTGGGAAGGGCATTCCCAAATGTATCTACGAGATAGATTCAAACTGTCACAATATCCTACCAAAGTTTCTGAAACAGTACCCATGCACATGGATTGGACGTACACCAGCGGGTACGCTTCCGAAGTGATGGAGTGTCCCTACAATCCAGCCATGTGTGATGAAGGCTACAGTATACTAATAACCATGACAGGCAAGTTTTTGTTCAAGTAGGCCCTTGCATGTTTTTAGCATTGGTGCCCTGGGCACAGTGAGTCTGGCTTGCAACATTTTAGGAGAAAATACAAACTAAATAACTGACTGAAAAACATTCTAGTTACTGTATAGATTTCTAAATTGACACTGTTCTGACTATACTATGCAAAACATGTACAGGTAAATATATAGCAAAAGTTTGCTTATACCATGGTGATCATCAAGATTTTATTTCTTAATAGTGTTCCTGTCACAGAGTTTTCTGATAGTTTTATATCAATGCAGGTGGAGAGTCTGCTACTTTTCGACAGATTTTATGCGAGAATAGAACGCTTGACATTTCATGTGGTGCGGCAACCATCTCCATTGTGCTGGTCTTCTATGGATGGACAGGTATCAGCGTGTGTGGCAACTCTCCCTCTGAAAATGCACACTGCGGTGGCACTGAGATAGCCACGCAGGTTGTGGCCAGTTTGTGTGATGGGACATCACGTTGCTCTATTACTGCCTCGAGCAGCTTCCTTGGATTATCCAACCCATGCCCGAATGCTACCAGCACTCTTGAAATTCGCTATACTTGCAAAGGTACTTGTACTTTGGTTGTAGTTATTTGATATGAAATGATTTTGTTTCATAGATGTGCCTCCACTGTAGCCTTTAGGGGCTACAGGCCTTAAGCAGAAATCTTTCATCGTTTTGCGTTATGGTTTCTAATCAGTTATGAAGACTATTTATTGTAGCAAGTTGCTAGGGCCTGAAAAGCAGCTCCTTGTCATGATCATTTGAAATTACCGTCGATGCTGTTTCCAATTGTCAAAGTGCCGATGCCATATATTACGTTTCTGCATGAGGACCAGTTGGATGAAGTCATCCTCTTAGCATGTTGGGCTAGATTCAAGCATCCCTTTCGTGTTTGCAATTGCTTTTATAAAGATTTTGGTGCAGAGTTCAATATAATGTGCCCAAGTGGCTTGCACGACCTGTGCTGTATCGAGCTGGAGCTATCAACACTCCCATCTGCATATGATACCTCCTCGAAAAAAGAAAGTTAGAATAAATATGAATGAAATTTTCATGAACCTTATCCCTGCTGGGCTTTTTTGAGCTCCTCAGAACTTGGGAGAGGGGCGGCAGATTCGGCCCCTCGTTGATGACTTTTGTTTCCAATAAGCTATAAGCATGAAACTTGGCATGTAAGTTGGCCCATATGTATGTGAACAACAAAATGAAATAAAATTTCCTGCCAAATACTGCAGTTTGGCATTGATGGCATCATCATTTGTTAAGGTCACTAATAGAAATTGTTTGTTTTCATGATGACACAATCAGGGCATCACCAATCGCGGAAATTGGTTCCAACCCCGTCCAAGGCATTGAAAAGGCTATTAAAACACCTTGTTTACCTGTTTGAGCCAGTCAAACATAGCTTATTGAGTCAAAAATGCCTTTTTGATCACGTCGTACATCAAATTTGCTTCCAATTGCTTGAAACAAACACCTGTTGTAGGTGACAGGTGGTATATTTGGGAAATGCTCTTGAACCAAAATATTCCTATATAAATTCTATGAAAACTTGCCAAGTTTTGTAGCATTTGGTTCAGCGGTTTGGCAGCAGCGGTAAGTAAATGTAAGTTCTTAGAAGTGGTCAAATTTGTGTTGGTGAAGTTCCCAGCGGAAATGTTTCACTCACATGGAAAGTAAACTATGCTCCACATAGAGATTGCTTTAGAATGTTTCTTTGGAAGGCTGCATTGTTTCTCCAGCGGATAGTAATCATGCTATTACCCTTTCTTAGGGTTTTATGAAGATGTGCCTTACTTTTGTCTACACTTGCGCTCAATCGAAGCTCATCACAGAAGCTGGGAAATGCATTCTCCGGCGTTCTTTGAAGATCAAATTAAAAAAATTTCGTTGGATTCCGTTGACGAAGTGAAGGTCTTCTCGAATTGCAGATTCGTTCTCTGCTCATCGCTTCACTATCACTCAGTGCTAGGTTTTACTGAGCCCCTACCCGTATTAACCTTTAGGGATTTTGCGCTTACCAGTTGCAGACGGTGGGATTTGAACCCTCGACCTTGTGTGCACAAGGTGACCGCGCTACCACTGAGCCATTCCAGAGCCCTAAATCAAAAAATTTCCTCCCCAGGCACAACCATGGTGGACCTTCACGGAGGCAGTGTATCAAGTACACAGAGATAAGAATAATAAAAACTCAATCTTCCATTGAATAATCGACATAAGAAAAATTCTCTGGAGCGAAACCTAAATGCCCTAAATTACAGCTTGTCTGGTGATGGTGATGCTGATGTCCATCTTATGGGAATCCCTCTCCAGTTTTTTTCTGCAGAAGGCTGAAGATTTACTTCTGTTTGTCATGCCTTCTTTAATAACCACCGGTGATAATTGAGAGAGAACCTATTCGGTCTCTTTGTCAGTGAGCATCTTTCAAATATACCTGCTGTTTGTTCACCTTTTATTTATTTTTGCGTTTGTTTCTGAGCTGCATAATATGTGCTTTGTGCTCTTTGTAATGCATATGCTCACACGTAGTCATAATACCAACATTTTTTTCATTATCTTGGAGTCTAAATCACCTGTTGATGCAGTTCTTACACCTTGTTTCTTGCTATATCTGTGATGTCAATATTGTCAAACTAGCCTTGTGACCTGGGTCTTGGATTCATGCCATTTTGAGTAGCTTCACATATTATTGTACTGTTGTTGCTTTTTTACATCAATCAGATTGGGCAGTAAACTACCCACTATTGTCACTTGGTTTGTCTGGATTAAGTGACGATAGATCGATGTCTGGATTTGCTATTTATCGTTACCAAGACTCTGTACATGTCCGTCTGCGATACAATGGCAGAATTTATACATCCTCTGCATCTGACCCAGAACCTGAGAAGTCGCGGTCCTTTCTAATGGTTGTTGATCCTAAAGCAGAAGGGAAGGATGTTTTACAATTCTATCGCAATTTTATTTTGCAAGATACCTCTCATGAGGAAGACCCAACATTCGGTGCATACTTGAAGCTTGGCCTGTTGCTAGTTGGTAGTTTGGGTTCCGGTTATTATTCTGGTACACACATGCAAGTTGGAGCCTTGCGTGTTTGGAGAATTGCCCTTCGAGGTGATGATATTGTGGCAGCTAAAATAGGTAAGTGTTACTCATTACTGTAATGCCTTAAGTAGGTGTCCCCTCAAATAAGTGCCTCCTCGAGTAACTCGAATAGCCACCCTATGAGTGAAAGTGTTTAATAAGAGCCCCCTCCAAGACGCACACATCCTCTAATCTTCAGAAACTCGGACTTCAAATTTTTGACAATATTGTTAGTAGAAGGCAATGTAACTGGTAATGTTGAATAAGCTACACCTCAGTCGTCACTCTCGTTTTTTTTCTTTTTCCATCATAAGAGCACGGGAACTACTTACTCTCTCTTGAACCACTTCCAAATTTATTTTGTATATGAGCACTGTTCTCAAGTAAGTGCCCATCGTAGTTACATAAAAATTTTCGAGACATTTGAGTTGATTTGTTCCTGTTTTCTATTCCCCATTGTAATCTCTTATCAGTGTATGCACTATGCACTTTCACAGTTGGTTAAGTGCCTATTACCTTATTGATCCTTTTTGCCTACAGGCATTATAACAGCCAGTGTTAGAGGTTTTGCTATAAGAATTTGAACAGGTCTCACTCTGAAATACTGAATACGGGTCAGTGTTAAATTAGGCCCAGCGTAAGTAAGACCACCAAGTCATATTGCTGGTGGCGAGTGAGAAGGAACTGGAGAGAGTATCTATAGCAATCAAAGAATGGGATTGAATACTTTTGCTGCAGATGATAATATATAACAAAGCTTTTGTAATAACATTTTTATAGGATACTCTATACTTGAACCATGCTAGAGTTCTTCTATTATGTATAGCTTCATTGAAAACTTCATGACAAAAAGAAGTTGTATCCTTTGTTACAAGATGGAATAATATCTAATATGGATTCAGTTGACATGTGATGGCTTAAGAAATCAGGATCCATGTTTATGCTCCCGAAAGTTTTAAGTGAAGATCCCAAAGGTGTAAGATTTTCCTCTCCTTTCAAATGGGAATTCCTGAACAGAATAAATCATTTCAGCTATAACTACCAATAAAGGATATTTTCTGTCATATTTGAGAGCGGTTTGGAACTTGTCGATTCTCCACAAAGTCAAGAACTTGAAATCCAAAGTTGGATGGTTATAGCATTCAGAAAATACGTTTTTCTGGAAAGAAGCTATGGAGATCACTGTCTCGAAAACTTATGAGTTGTAGCCACTTAAGGATGACTAGAAGATGGTAAAGCTTTGTGCCTACTGTGCATGCTTTTTTCAAGCTTCCACTCATTCATTAGAATTTTCTTATACGTGTGTCTCAAAAATTTATTCATAGATGGGCATCTTCTGGAAGGAGCCGGAAATCTTCATGAATAAATTCAGGTGCCGTGTTACACCATTTCTTTAGCAAGAGACTTGCCTTCACAGGGCCTATTCTAGAATTTCAGGACGGAGTCCGGAATTGGTCAAAAAGGGCACTTTTTTATCAAATTTCCTTCCAAAACCTGTGATTTTAAGCAAATATCTGTCAAAAAGGGCACCTTTTGCCAAGATTTAGGAAGGGCAGGGTCCGATATTCGGACCCTTTTTTGTTCTAGCAGGGGGCATGCTTGAAGAAAACTGCAAGTATTTGTCTTTTCCATTGTTTGTTTCCATTTTACAAGTTGAAAATACGGCAACCATGATACACCTTCCGCCCCAGGAACAACTATCCACAGAATGAACTCAGGCTCCTGTTTATAACATACTTAAAACATTTGGACAATACATTTAACTGGTCGGGTCAATCGCAACAATACAGATTAGGTGATTATTGTATCACTCTTTTGCATCCTTTTGTTTAGAGAGCTTAGTTCATTGAGATTAACATCAGAACGTTTTGATACTAATTGCACTGCTATCTTAGTCCTTATCACGCTGAAATAAATGATCATTGATCCGAAATAGTGACGTTCCCACCTGAGAGATTACTGTCAGGATCACTGAAATGTCAGTGAGAAAGAGGATAATCGCACTGGTGGGAACCAGTTGTACAAGTGATACATTCAGAGGACAATACTACAATTAGCTCAAATTAGAAACAGTTAGTCCCATCATTTAAGCGCAGTTTCTGCTGTATCGAGGTTGCCACATTTTCAACTAGTAACATGGAAAGAAAAATGGAAAATGCTTGCAATTTTCTTGAAGACGCGTCCCCTGTCGAAGAAATTAGAAAGTATCCCTGTCTGTATGACAAGAGTGCATGGTACACTCCTATATCATGCATGGTTTTAAAAAGATTCTTTTCCCATCTTTGTTTTTTTCTACCAGTATTACATTTGCTTCTGCGAATGAATGTCAACAATGCTAAACCTATTTCTTCATCCTCTGAATTACTTGCTATCTTGGAACTGAATATATTCACTGATCCCAGTACCGTAATTATCTGAAAGAGCACCCCAGCTTAAGTGAGCGCCCTCCTCAAATGAGCGCCCCTCTTGACAGCTGAGAAATTTTAATGAGCGCCCTGGCTTAAATTAGCGCCACCCTAAACCCAGGAAAGGGGCGCTCATTTGGAAATTTGTAACGTATGATGTGCACATAAGCTCATTCAGATACTTATGAACAATGAAGAGCAAGAGAAGAATTATCTTCTGCAAGATATTTTTATTTTGCTTTTCATAACCAGGGAGTTTACTAGAAAGGAACGAGAGTGAAACAGAGGATATAGACATAGAGCTTAAGCCAGAGTTCTTTTCTTTTGCATTTTGTCTTGCCTGGAAAATGTTCACTACTAGTGCCCATTTTCCATATTTTGTAATGAGCGCCCCGGCTTGAGTGAGCGCCCCCTCTGAAGGGTAGAAAATTAAATGAGTGCCCCGGCGCTCATTGAGATAATTACGGTATTCTTTGTAGTGGGAACGCATGACATCAAATTACACCCGGTAATCTCCGTGCAAGAAGGAGCTTTAGCCAATCGTGGTCACTATTGGTATCATGTCTTATCCAGTAAGGATCACATTTGACTGATGTGCAATGACAGATTAGTTTCTGTGGCTAAGCAGTCTGATTTTAGTAATGGCTCTTCAATGCTGTTTTTTTGTCAGCTGTGCCGGAACTAGACTCTTCAGTTTGGTATTTGTGGGAATGGGGTCAGTTTTTTTTTTGTTTCCTTTTTTTGCTTTTATTTGGCATGTGCCTGTGGGAAATTGGGGTGTCCTGGTGTGTGTGGTAGTGGTCGCCCGTGAAAGGCTGAACGTTGGTACCATTAGACTAGTTTAAAGCTACAACCGTTTCCCAAGTTCTGGTGCACGAATGGCCCGGGGTAATTTGTTGTGGTTTGAGTGGGTTTTGCTTTTTTGTTTTTGTTTCTCTTTTTTTGCATTTTTTGTTTTGTTATTTATTAATGTGGTAACTAGCTATTGATTAGGAATTAAGATGTTCTTTACTATTCTGTATATTATAGGGAATTCTTGTATGTTGATTTGATCGTACTCGACAATTCATTTTTTTATTAACTGCCGCTACGATGTTCACTATCCCATCTTGCTGGTCAAGTCCAGCTACAGCAGAACAACATAATTCTCTAGAGGGATGCCCTCTTCCTACATATTACCATAGATAAAGTAGGTGATTCCAATAGTGTTTTGTTAA
The DNA here is from genome assembly GCA_027575255.1 of Scolionema suvaense. Lineage (NCBI taxonomy): Eukaryota > Metazoa > Cnidaria > Hydrozoa > Limnomedusae > Olindiidae > Scolionema > Scolionema suvaense. Next base: position 4,053 of record JAOBRC010058904.1, on the reverse strand, counting down.
ATCTTCTCTCTCTGCACAATCCAGAGAGATAGCAGTAAGATCAGGCATGTCTCACTGGTAGGAACCCTGCTTTAAATTGTTATGTTAATCAACCTGAAGTGGTGTGCTTTTAAGCCCTTTGAAGTTCTTGAGTAATTACTTATTCTCGTGCCTATGTTTGGAGACAACTTCTGATCCCTTATTTGTAAGGTGCACACCTCTTTGAACCATCAGGATACGTAGGAGCAAAATCTTTAATTCTCCAACTAACTGCAGGGACTACATTTCTCTCCTCCTCACTGCAGATGTGGTTGCATTTCGATTGGCAGAGTGTTTGAATGAGTACTTGTGTTTGTAGAAGCGGTTTTTAAACGTTTTTTCAGTGCATCCAATGTATGTGGGCTTTGCGCTGTCATCTGACAAAACTTTAGCATGTTTCCTTTCCCGTAGCACTCTTTGCACCCCTGGCCGACGGAATAAGCCTTGTTCATTATATCAAGTTGAACAGATAAAAGTTGTTTTGGTAGTCTATCTAAACCAATAAGTAATGGGGAAATATAATTATGCAGCTGAGGCAGATGTCGTAAAGCATGAACAATCTTTGAGGTCATATGATTTCTCCTCACGCATGTGCGGACTTTTGATATTCATTGTGTTCATTATTATAGATTAAGTGCTTTGTTATTGACGTACATCTTGGGCTAGTATTGTTCCAAGTATGCTGCTGAAAAACAACATACTTTGCATAGCGCATCTAGCAGAAACTGCCAAAATCTCAAGAGAACCAGATACGTTTTCTTTACAGGCATCCACTGATCTTGTTAGTTTATATCGCTTCAAACCTGATCGCTTGTTTGCTTGTTTGTCAGTTTTGCTTGTGACACTCCAAACGTTTGTCATATTTTGGTTGTGATCCTAGGAGTTCTCATCTATTTTTTGCTCTTTCTGGCAGAGTTGAGAGAGTTTTCTGTTGCTGATAGATGGGTACATGAGTTCGACAAACAAGCTACATGCACAGGAACACCTGGCACGGGACCTTGTCTGGATATAAGTAACACAGAAAAGAAGAGTAAGTTTGATTTTTTTAATTATACTGTCAGCTTAAATTTGTTGACATTGTAAATTTTTACAGCCATGCTATAGACTGCGGTTGCTTGCAACCTTTTGGAAGATGAGGGGGTTGTCAATCATCGCTTTTACGTGCTACTAGAAACTATGAGGCTCAAATCGTCGTAGAAATCCACGTGCTGTACTGTACTGTTCGATTGCTCTAGTTTTGCATCATTTTAAAAAGTTTTAGCACCGTCTAAAATGTCAAAATTTGATAAGGACACTGGTAAAGTGTTTGTAATTATCTAAACAAGTTGTGAAGGATAATGTGCTCCCAGGGTCCCATAAAATACTAATATTGGATCTTTTGCCACAGCGTGATTTGATTGTAACATTCTGTCTCTGTAGAAGAACAGCTCCATCAGAATTTTCTCTACTTTGATCGCCATGGAATGGCAGGTGGAAGCTAGTCGTGAAAACTGCATAATATGTATTACCCAATACTTTAGTAGTCAATATTTGTCACCCAATATTTTTGGAAATGCCAGATATTTTTTAGTCATTTTAGCTCAAAAACGTATGACAGGTATAGATAACAGATTCTTCACAGTTTGCATTTGACATTGTTTACAACCATGCTGCATAATCTGCGAGTGGTCTCAAATTTGCCAGGAATAATCAGAAACTTAATTGTTTTAGAGCTAAGTCACACGCGAGGTTTACGCCAGGCTAAACTCAATGTTTAGATCTGACTCAATTTAAACCTGGCGAACGAACGAAGTTTTACTTTAAGTTTATTCTTGACTCACATACAATGTCACGAAAGAAGTGTTTTGATATCATTCTAGTTTGGACTAGATCTGCTGTAGAGATATATTTTTACAGTACTGCTGTCCTGAGGGCGGAAGTTTCTTAGAAAACAGTCAGCTATGTTAGAGCAGCTAAAGTGCCTTCAATAGTCAGAGGTAATATGGAACTAAAGGGGCATTGTTTATAGGATTCCACATTTTGCATCAAACTGTTTTAATTATTTTTATATCGTTTTTGGTTTTAGAGATGCACTCTTTAATCGAACCGCGTGAGCGTACGTTTTACATGCACCCCTCACACTTCGTTGTGAAGGCAAATGGATCATGTCATTATGATGAGTTGAAGATTGCAAATCCCACTAATGTTGTCTCTGTTATGAGGTTCTCAGCTGTTGCCATTCCTCGTCAGTCAATCATCCATTCAGCGTCTCTTCACTTGGTGTCACAGGTGGGCAAGTGTTCTTTCCAAGGTGCAGCCCATGAATACTTTGACTTATCAATTGACTTTTTGTGTGAAGGAGCAACCTACATCAATCTTTGTGAATTCTCTTCCTCATCTGAACTCAAAACAATGTTTGGTATTGTTTCCGTGCCATGTGCTGCTGACTCAGCATTCAAATATGATGACCAATCTTTAGCAGAACATTTGCAGAAATTATTCAACCACACAGCGTACAGGGAAGGGTGCTCTGTTGTGCTTGCCATGTCACGATTGGCTGGAGGAAATGCTATTCGTTCGTTCAAGCACACTGATCATGATCGACCCAAGTTGGTAATATCATTCACTCCAACAGGTATAACACCAGTCATATAATTCTTTACATTGCCCATTCTTTTGAATTGTAAAATTTTAATATTTTTTGTTTTCTACTGTGTATGGATGATTTGCTTCTGTACTCTGATAACAAATGTGTACCTACAGATCAGTGGATTATGGATCCATTCCACAACAGTGTACAGCTTCTTGCTGTTATTCATTTTATCCACTTAGTTTATAATGTGTCTTTTTTTCAGGTGTAACCAGGTCTCAGAGTTATTCCCTGTGAATAGGGGGAGAGTGGTAGTCACTTTGTTCTGTCACTCTCTGGAGGTATTGCACTCCTATTTGCATTGCTAACACCTGATGTTCGTTGTTCATTTCACCTAGTGTTTTGTGTTTTCTTTATCATTTATCTGTAGGGTCTTGTACGGCCACAGTGCTTGACTAGGCAAGTCTAGACTAGTGACCACTGGGAATAGACCCGGTTATGCTCATATTGTTGATGACTGGACTGTGTAAGACAACGATTCTCGGACTTCCATATCAATATTTGCCAAAGACCCAATCCACGGTACGTGCCAACGGATGAATGACTGCGGGGTTATGCAGTCGCAAGCGAATCCTCGCAGTGGTGGCAACTCTGCGAAAATCATAGCCTTACCCTGTGAGCCAGGCAACACAGGGTGGACCGTATTTTGTCCTGTGCCATATCAAATTGTCTATGTATGTCTACTAAATTATCACTGTTATGCACATCTGATTCCACAGATGTTTTGGTAAAATCTCCCTCTTCAACTTCAGGTCCATACACAGGTACACCCACCAATACACAGGATTGCAGAGTTGTTGTTGAGGATATCTGTGTCGCTGGAAAGCTTCAGTTGCTGGCCTCCTGTCCGGATAACAACCACAGCACAGACTCTGGACACACAGAGCCTTACCTCAACAAACTCTCTGTAAAGCCTCAGATTGACTGGGGTACTATGAATGACGAGCGTTGGTCTCAGCTTGACTCAGCTGTGGCCAGCCATCTGCATACATCATCTAGCATAACTGACAGAGTTGAACATTTGCAGGAAACAATCTACAAGGAGGGTCTTGTCATCTTTAGTCCTGCAAAAGTAAAAAGTAAAAGTACCCGTCCAAATGCGAACAGAAGAGCTTCAGTTGGAATTAAACTTCTTGAAGAAAAGAATCTGCCTCTTGCGCAGATCGCTTAGTGTGGTTACGACCACGAGCAAGACGCCCTGCGTCACATGTTGGAAAGTGTCCGCTTGCAAGTACGTTTAGTACGACGAAATGATCGAACTCGCAAGAAGCGCTGGTGCTTTAAGGATACTGTTAACCCTCGGAAAATGTTTTTGCCGCCTGAACTCAACTGCGCATTACAGCTAACCAGTGAATTTTCCAAAATTTGTTTCTTTTGTATGTTTTTCTGAGAACAGGTGGCAAGCT